>JNVV01000006.1:1020060-1052243 GCA_000733355.1 Falciphora oryzae
CAGGCGGCGGCGGCGACGCCCCGCCCGCCGAGTCGACCGCCGCCCCTCCGGCCACGGCCACCGGGGACGCTGACGAGAACGGCAACAACAGCACCGAGGCCACCTCCACCTCCAGCACCGGCGCCGCCGTCACCATCATGGCAGACCTCGTCGGCGTGCTCGGTGTGGCCGGACTGGCTGCGGTGGCCCTGTGAACCCCCGGTGACGGCATCCCTCCGCGGGAGTGCGAAAAGAAGGGTATGTAAAAAGAATCAGAAGTCAGTGCATGTCTCGCAAGTCCGATTATTCTAATGCGTTTCCATATCAAAGCAAGACACAATTCGCTCGATAAGGGTGAAACCAAACAAAAGATTTGTTGCTTCGTCGTATCATTCCTTGCCCCGTTTTGCTGTTCCTCCTTTTACCCTCCTTCCCTTGACTTGTTTATTCCTGTGCTGTACTTTCCTCTTTTCTTCACTCTTTTACGGTCGGTGTGTTGGTATTGAGGGCTCCGAGCGAGCTCTGCCGTGGCCTGAGCCTCTGTTAGTCCGACAGTGCATGTAATTCATAAGGGAGCACCGAGTAATAATTAGGCGACACGATGTCTGGCGTATGCTTCGGGGGGCCAGCCTGATGGGTGTCTAGAACAGGGCATATTCAGGGGGTAAAATGGAAGGGGTTCCGTTGAATATCACCATATGGGTGCCACACCATTGGCCGCATGCTACCGTTCGCTGTGCAACAACTGGCCCAATCATTCACTTTCATGCTGTCAGTTCTATCCAGGCTACTGAGAATACAGGCGCATTGCAAAACAGAGGATGTCGTTTTCCTGATTACTAGCTTTTTGTCTTTATTTAAGTAGAGTAGGTATAGTTTTACAAGTGCCCGCGAACCAAACGTTTTTGTCTTTCCGGATTTTGCAATATGGACGAAAAAATATCGCAGATGGTGGTGTTTTGGATGATCTAGCAAAAACCATGGATAGACCGACCCGTCCCTCAAGCCTTTTTTGTGATGCAGATGTCGTTTTTCCCCATCCGTGGTCGAGATGCAACGATGACGTCGGTGAAAAACGAGAAGATGGGCGGGGCTGTGGGACACAGAGAAAAAGAAGAACGAAAACGAAGTCGTAAAATGAATGAGGAAGATAAGGCTGCGGGCAAAGGCGAGGTAACGCGTTCGTTCCCTCAAGCCTTTGCAAGATCCCTCCGCCACCCAGATCCTCCCTTGCGAAAAGTCCCAATCTCGAAAAGTCCCGCTGTAACCCCGGTACCCGGCCGATGGAAAGGAAAGAAAGGAAAGAAAGGAAAGAGAATGAAACAAGACAAATATCGCTGCAACGAAAGGGTTGTCGCGGGAGGGGGCAAGCGAGAGGGGGAAATGTAGCCACGGCTCCTCCCGACTTATGCCTCGTCCAGCCCAACATCCCATGGACCGCTCGCTTTCCGAGTCGGACATATCGAGACGAAATTTTGGCCGTTCCCTCCCATATGGACAGCACCTGTCGGCAAGACGAGGCCACCAAACACGGGCTGACTGGTCGTGACTCTTCTGAAAAGATGCATCAGTCCTCCCCGTCCCCCGATCGCCTCGAATGGCCACAGAACGCCATTTTATATCATCAGCCATAGAGTTCGAGCATAACAACCATCCCTTCTCTCGTTGCCCTCGTGAAAAAAAAAGAGAAGAAAAAAATTCCGACAAAAAATGCGTGCGCCAGAAGGTGCGCGAGGATCCACGAGGTAGGTCCGTCTAAGAAAGCTGCTGCAAGATGCCAAACTGTTGGCTTTCAAGATCTTGGAAAAGACAGCTCAACAGGCAAATGGCAAAGTAGCCTGGTTGTGACGCCCAGGCAGAACTTGGCGTAATGATAAGTGATAACTCGAACAGCTCGGTAGTCAAAAGCCAGCCCACTTGACTTTGCCTGTCTGGGTATGCGAGAAGGGGGTACAATCGAGTGCGCCGCGCTTGCCCATGAACATGCCACAAGCAGATGCAATCTTGGGGTTTAGTTTTTTTGTTGCTTTTTTCTTCTTTTTTTGTTGTTGACAATAGAGCGCCTGCCATCCCTTGCGGTAATGGACCAGATCTCTCCCCCAGTCAAGGGGCGATTTGAGTTGTACAATGTCGTACACAGTCTAGGCGTGCGCCTCGCCGTTGGGTAGGCTGGGGAGTGAATCCACAATGCTCTTAGCTTGCTGGTAGTGGGCGTCGAAATCCTCGGGATACGCGCGGCTGCTGTTGAATAGTGCCTCGTAAAAGGCAAGCAGATAGCGCAGACCGGCAGCATTGGCAGGCTGCTTGGTGCCGTCTTCGATCGCAAGCTGGCGGAATTCGCTATACAGCTTGACATTGAATGTGTTGGAGAGCAGGTCAAGCCAGAACTTGTAGAGGTTGTGCATTTCCTGCGGCGTCTCTCCCGGGGCGGCGTCCTGGCGTTGGCCGAGGGCCTTCTGATGGAAGTCTGCGTAGTTGGAGCTGTCCGACTGAGCGGGGCGATCGGCTTCAGCGGTTTCCGAGGAGCTGGCGATGACGTCAGTAACCAAACAGACCAGTTAAACCAGGGTGGTATCCGGATCCGGGCGCGATGCTGATTTACCTAGTCGCGGGCGCAGAAGCCCCGTTGGGCAGGTGCTCTGCTGCCGAACCCTCTTCAGGGGCAGGGGCAGTGCCGTTGGTCGCAGCACAAGGTTTGCTGCTACCATCCAGAATGACCTTCAGCTTCGGGATGTCGGCATCCTGGAAGCGCTGAAAGGCCTCCAGGCTTGGTCGCTGATGAGAGATGGGAGAAAAGTCGGGAACATTGGCCGACAGTTGAGACTCGCCATTGTAGCGGGGGCCGTTGGTGTAGTCGCCGCCCATGACGGCACCATGTGCAAAGTGAACCCCGTTGGCAGCGTACATGGGATGAGCATGCTCGCCTCCGTTCTGATGGAAATCAGGGTGGAAGGCGGTAGGAGACGCCGTGTACATGGGGTGGCCGAAGGCGTTACCATACGGCGGCTGACGGTCCAGGTTGTGGTAGACGACGCCGGTTGGGCCATTGTTCTTGCTCTCGTCGACGCGCTTCTGCATCTCGAAAATGAAGGACGTCATGTCGCGACGCGAGCGGAGGCGCTCGAGGCCGTCCTCGCCGACGACATAGTCGACCTCCTGAGAATGAGCACAGGCTGCCTGAATGAAGTCATAGCGGGGTGCAAGCTGCTGGACCCTCTTGAACTGGGCAATCGTCTTGAGCAGCACATATCCCTGGGAGTCCATCCTTGCTCGCAGGTAAATGTCCCGAAGCAGATTGTCGGGGCTGAAGTAGTACTCAATCTGCTGCTTCAGGCCTTGGAGGATGTAGTCCTCGCCGCCGTAGCCGGGGTTGACATACGTAGGCTGGTAGGCCTGGACGGGGAACTCAGGGTTGGACGCGGGGATGGGCAGCGACGGCATCCGGCCGGGACCCGCCCCACCATTCTGAAGCCGCTGGCCATTGTGCGAGGGGCCGGTCTGTGCACGAGCCGGAACCCTGCGGTTGCCATTGGCATGACCCGAGAACTGCTGGTACTGGTTTGCCGTGGGGCTGAAGGGCTGTGAGCTGATTCCACTGCCGCCGCCCATATACCGCTGACCGTTTGGCCCATAGCTGGATTGTTGGTGGTGGCCACCAGCGCCGTGATTCGCGCCGCCGCGCCCGCGGTACCCACCCCGGCCACGCTCGCTCCGGGCCTCGCGAACAGGGTGGTTGTTGCCATTGTCACCAGCAGGATCGTGCGACCTGGGCTCTCGCCTGTCGGCAGACTGCCTCCTGCGGTCAACGTGGGGCTGCTCTCCGTTCCCAACCTCGGGGCGTGGGCCGCGGGCTGGCGCCTCTCCTTTCAGAGGGTACGGCGTGGTACCGTACTCGGCCTTGGGCTTGTCGTTGGCCGACATACCCGGGGTCTTGCGCGGCTCGCGTGCTGACGAATCAGGCCCGCCACGTTTCGGCATTCCCAGGGTCTGTGATGTCTGGCGAGGATGGGGGCCTGCAGCAGGGGTATCCCTCGGACGCTCGCGAGCCTCGCTCACGGCCTTGGGAGGGAGTCCCTGCGGGGTCGTGGTATCTTTCTCCACCGGAGAGGCGCTGGTCGGGGGGACATGACCTCCCCTACCGGTGCCGGTCTCGCGGCCTCCCCGGCCACCGCCGCGGGTGCGCGGCTGCTTGGGATGTGTGAACTGAGTCTCGTAGGTAAATGTTGGTGTGATGGGAACAGCCACCCACTCCTTCTTCGGGCGTGGCTTGGCAGCTGCACCATCCTCAGGCTTCTCCGGCTTCTCCGACTGTTCGGGCTTCTCGGAGGCCTTCTTCTTGGCCTCATCGGCGGCGGCCAGTTCTATGGACGGCCACAGCGCAGCATCCTGAACTGGGGGCGGGTTCTCCGATGCGGATGTCCTCTCATCCTTGCCCTGCATCCTGCTTCCGCGGGGTGCATTTCTACGGGCGACATTCTCGTTCGCAGGAGTGACACGGGTAGGGTCCGTAGGTTTCCTGGGTGCGCGAGCGTTTGCCGCTGTTGAGGGTGCCTTGTTTCCAGGCTCGGATGACTCATCCGCCGGAGAGGGCGCTGGCTTCTTGGTCTCGAGTGCCTTGCCCACATCCGCAGGGGTCTCTGCGCCAGCCGTAGCTGGCTTTGCTGGTGCCACAGCGGCAGGCTTGGCAGTAGCCGCGGCGCGCTCTTCTTTGCGCTGGTGCCAGACGTTCACCGTCGGGATTGGGGCCTCCGAGAGCTCGACCTTTGGCGGCTCAAACACCTTCAGGTTCTCTTTGGCCTTGTCCTGCTCGCCATCCTTCTCCGAGCCCTTGCCCTTCTTGCCCTTGCGGGGTTTCCTCGAGTCTGGGGCATCACCAGCCTGCGACGCCACGGTTGAGGAAGCAGCGCCCTTGGAGGGGCCCTGCGACTGGGAGCCGGCTGCAGACGCAGCGTCGTCGCGGGAGTCCTGGCCGACGGAACCAACGACGGAGCTCAGCTCGGAATCCAAGTTCTTCAGATTCGACAAGTCGGTTGATTCTTGGAGGGCCTTCGAGAGGTCTTGAATGTCCGACGCGTTAGACGATGTAGCCGAAGTGGCGATCGTGTTCGTCGTGGAAGCGTTGTCATCCTTACCCAGAGAGCTATTTGAGGGCGGGGCGGAATTATCCGGCTGGGAGGCCGGCGGAGGGACAACCCGCCCACGGGCAGCCTGGGCATACGAGAAGATGGGGGCGGACGCCATGGTGTCGACGGGCACGGCAGGCTTCGCTACCGTCGTGGCCATTAGGGCCGCCTCAGACCAGTTGTCGGGCGGGAGTTCGGGATTTCGCAAACCCCGCGAGATGACCACTTGTGGCTCGGCGCAAGTGGATACAGACAGGCGCCTCCCCAGTCAATCCGTGTCCGGAGAGGCAGGAAGACGGCTTCCCTACGCAATCAAGACAGCGGTGATGCCTGATCCCGCAGGGCGAGGAGTTCCGCACGGCAGGGTATCGATGCGGCGCTGGGGTGACGTGTAGCGAGACGCTGCCTGGAGGAGGTTCAAAGAGTGGTTCGCGACAGGATGGGCTGAGCGATCCTGGTCGATGACGGCAGGCTCCCGATTCCTGAGTGGTGAGAAATGTTCTCTGTCTTTCGGGAGAGCGGTCGGATGGGCAGTCTCGTATGCGATATGCGATATGCGATAGGGCAGTCCTAAGAGCGAGAGAGGCGAGGGCAGAGAGAGTGGGTAGGTGCGAGACAAGGGGAGCCCTCTGCGCCGAGGGGATGAGTCCGTGGCCCCGCAGGAACGACAGCTGGATGCGGAGCGGGCGGAGAACGACGGCGGCGATGAGGAGGAAATGAGGCCACAGAAGCGCCAATAGATGCCACTGGGTGGCAGGTGTCCTCCGTCGTGGGAGGGCGTATGCGGGCGTGTGCGGGCAGGCTCTGCAGCCGAAGAGGGACAGCGGGCGTGCTGCGTCGAGGGGCGGCACGAGGCGGCACCTAGGTAGGTCCCACGGCGAGGGAGACAAGGAAATCGAGGGCCGAGTCTTTTACTAACAGGCCATAAGTAAAGGATCTCTCTCCCAGAGGAAACAACAAAAGAAAAAAAAAAGTGCAGTGCAAGTCGTGAGAAAAGCACACACGAGCTGGTTGGTGCACTCCCACAAAAGAAGGTTGCGAGGGTTTGTGCGGGCAGTAAATTTTTTTTATTTTATTTTTTTTCTGTCGGATTTTTGGCGTACCTTTAATGGAGCCCAGCGTGGGAAAAATGGGCGGGCCACTGTAGTGGATGGGTGGTGCAGTGGGTTGATTGAGAAAGCTCTCGGCTGCAGTGGGGAGGTGCGCGAATATAAGTCGGTTATTTGCCCGACCAGGAAGCACCAGTCAATTGGAAGTGGATGCTCCCCGCGTGGTACCCCTCGGAGGGCACAAGACAGGAAGAAAAAAGACAGCCACTTTACGGAGGTAGGTTGGCCCCTAGGTAGGTAAACGGAGGTGGTATGCAACGGCCATCAAACGATGCAACGAATAAAGTTACGAAGTTACCAAATATCGGCTAATAAAGGCGGCCAGGCAGGCTTTTCCAGGCGGTGGTAACTTCGATCCTCGTTTTCTGCTGCTCTCCTCGGCTAGGTGGGGTTTCTTTGGGCGCGCCGGGTGGTGCGGGTTCTGTAACGGGCAGGTAGGTCTGGCTGCCCTGATGACGCGGGACAAAAAAAAAAAAAAAAAGAGAAGAAAAATAACAACAATGGCAAAGGGATCCCGAATCCAATAGCCCCAGCCTCGAGCCGGACCTAGAAGAAGCAGAAAAAATAACCAGGGGCAGGGAGAAAAAAAAAAGTTGATGTCCTCAGCGGGGACACATTGAGACGTGCCGCACCGTCACCCCTGTGCTTACGCGGTACGCCGAGTGACTTAGGGCCCTGAGGCAATGCCACACTGCTCCACTTGGGTCGGATCTCCCGCCGTTCCTCGGTTTGCGGCTCTCGTCGAATCCAGTGGCTGGTCTCGGTCGCCAAACTCGAGGACAGCACCAGGTTGAATCTCAACTCTGATGTCAACACCCGCCAGGACCACCTAACCGCATGCAATGTTAGGAGTGATCTTGGCGATAGCTAGAAATTTGAGTTAAGAGAAAGCGGCCTGAAGGAGAAGAAGAAGAAGAAGAAGAAAAGATAATTAGAGTAACAGGTGACAAAAGAGCAACATGGACGGCCGTGTTTGGCCCCAAACACAACAGGAAGAGCAAGCACTCAATGCACCCTGCGCTGCACTGCACACTGCACATCAAATGGGCATAGCACCGATGGGGCAGAGCAGCGTCAGTCACGGCCCCAGGCAGCTGCACTGAGCTTGTTGAGGGGTCAATTCTGTCCGTTCGGCATCCAATGCTTTGCCCGTCGACCCATCAAATCCATTCAATTTCTTATTACTGTACCATTTTTCTTTTCTCCCCTCATGCCCTACCCCTCCTCGCGCCTTCCCCTCCCGGTCGTCAGGCACGCATTTACCACCTATTCAGTTTCCCCCAGGTGCTGTGCCTGAGGCTATGTATGTGGTTGCCCGGCTTCCTGGCTTGTTGGCTCACCGGCTGGTGCGGGAGACGTACACATTTAACGGAGGCCGCCAGCCGCCATGCCACTGCCACAGGGCTTTTCCGTGTTACACTTTATACACATTATCCCCTTGAGTGCCGTTAGGCCCCCAGCTGCTGATCCTTTCCTTCTCGACCAACCACAGATTTCTTCCCAGGATAAATTCCAGGAATTCTTTCCTTTTCAGGCCACCTGGGCCCAACGGCACTCAAGGGGATATCCAAAAGACGCCAGCGACGGGGCTCTGGAGGGAGGGCCCAAGCCAGGCCAACCGGGGCGGCGCAGGACGTTTAGGTAATGCGACCAGACCGACTCTGCCCACATGGCTGTGGCTCCCATGCTACGGCACGGGCTGGCTGTTGACGGGCAGAAACTGGCCTAGCGGAAGCTGCCGCCAGCCCGGTTATGATTGATTATGATTAGGTAGCCGTCGCAGGGCGAGGCGGGCGGTCTTGCTCACACCTCGGTCTGGCGGGACAGGCCTGTCGGCAGGAAACCCAGAAGGCCAGGCCCCAGCGCGCGCCGAACCATTCACGAGCATGAAAACAGGAGCTCCGAGGTAGGTTTCGGCACGGAGGGGGCTGGGCCAGCTAACTGTCTTCCTGCATGTTCAAATGTTTAGCCATCCAAGCTCTACTACGGGGGCAAACATACTAGGGAAGGGAAAAAAAAAAAACAAATAAATAAATAAAAAAAAAGCCTGCCGCCCTACCGCGACCCCTCCCCCCGCCTACCTGCCCGTTCCCTCCGCCCAGACTTTTGTGACTCCGCGAACACGACGCGTACGTAATGCCGGGTTGGCGCTGGTGGATCGATCCCATAAAATCCCTTCTGCCCGACTGAGAGTGGCACATGTTGTGTGTCAAACCAGCACGTCCATCATCCAGGTATCTCTACCAGGCCGGTGGGTTTGACAAAACATCCTGGGAAAACAAAGTGCGACCGACGATGCCCTTCCGAGGACGGGATTAGGTACGGACACGCCGGGCATTTCAAAATTTCGCATGGCCCCGAGTCTGCAGGTGGAGCGCATATCCGTCTCCAAAGGTTCGGTGGTCCCCCGACGAAACTTATTGCTGGGATACAACGCCGGCAAATGCCAAAGATAAAAATAAACATAAACGTGTACGTACCAGACGCACAAATGCCTTCCGGCCCGGCCCATGCCAGCCGAGCAAGCTTAGGGGCGTCCGGCGGCCGACAAACTGTCCCGACTTCAAGACAAGTGTCCATCTGCTGCCGCCCCTGCCTACCAGGTATCCGCATCGGACGGAGAGTCTAGAGATATATTTTTGCACTTATCACATAACTACTCTCGTTCGTCTATGCCTTTGTTTTCCGGTTACCCTTCTTTACAGTTCTACAATTCTCTCCTTTATGTCTAAGTCTATCCCGCTCGTCGGACCTTGGGCAGTCTATCGCTGTCCCACCAAGCCACAACCCCTTATCTTCCCGGGCGTTGGAGGCGGCCACCTTCGCGGGAAAAGTCATTCGGCCTCTCAGGTGATCGTTGACTAGCTCCTGAACTTACCCAAACAAAAGACTTGTTCTTCTAAGGCTACTTGCGTGCTCATCGTCCAAGGCACCATCAAGAGTGTCATCCCTTGCTCTTCTCGAGGCACTACCTGTGATTCTTGCATGCTCGTTTTCGACCCTTACTGGTAAAAGGTATCATTCGCAGCCATTGCGCACAGTCCAGGCCATGCATTCGATATATCTCGATTCATACCTGATCCATCCCCGAGCCCACCGACCGGTCAGGGACGTCCTGATGAGATGCACATTCGCGGAATATTCATATACATCAGCGTCCTACCCGAGCTCGGCTGAAAGAGTCACCCTATAAAGCCATGTACTTATACAGTTTTCGCCGAAATAGACAGCAGACAACATCGTGGAGACTACGTAGGAAAACTCCGCCACTCCGCGCAACATGCAGCTAGCCCGTCATCCAAGCTGCCGCCCTCTGGGCACCAAATGAGGACATCATGCGTAGGCCGCTGGAACCCATGGGGAAGTAGCTGACCAGATACCACACAAGACACACAAGCTGGACGATGGCCGCGAACAAGGTGAGGATCTGACTGCGTAGCTACACGAAAGTCATGGTGATTAGTGCCGAGGGCTATATGGAGAAAATAGGTGATCTGGTTAGAGCACAACTTACTCCGATGGCGAAGTAAAGACTCAGGGCCATGGAGCCAAAGTAGGTCGCGGTGAAAGGTAGTCTCGGCCCAGAAGCAAGATGCTGGACATAGGCCCAAGGGCCCATGATGGCCGCAAAGGAACAGAGGAAGAATATAGATCCCAGCGTCCATCTGCTCGAGTACCCAAGTTAGCAAGTATGACTCGTGCGTGTGCCAGGCATGTCACATGGGATAAAGTCGTATCAAGGTGGAAGACAGGCAACGACGATGTCCCCGCGGCCACTGTCGTCAATCTGCACTTGCGTCGGCACTCGGCGGACGCCCTGACGCCAAGAGATGGCGGCGGCAATAGAGCCCCGGCTGCCCTTGCATAGCAACAAGCGGAGGCCGAGTGACTTGGACCAGGAAAAAAAGCCGATGAGCACTATAGAAGGCCGATCTTTGCATACACGCAGAGCGGGTAGTTGCAGGACGGCGATGCAGGTGGTGGAGAAGTAGTGGCAGACTGGTGCAAGGGGCAGGTCATGGGAGCTTCCGTAGTGGCGGCACCAATAGGGGGGCGCTCGCGGATGGTACCCTTGGGGCGGTATGGGGACAGATATGCGATAACGGGGAATTAAAAATGCACTGACAAGAGGACAAACTTGCTCGGCCGCGTGGCGATGAGGGGCCAGAAAAAGATGCAGACGAAGAAGCACACCAGGGCGCCGATGTTGCAGCCGGCAAAGATCAAGAGCCGGTCCCACCTACTCACTGCTCGGGCAAGAAATCGTATCCGGTCAGTAAAGTTTCTAGATAGTAAATCGTGACCATGGCTGATGCTCAAGGTGGGGGTCAAGACATCAGGAAGAACAAGATCATGAAACAGGAGCAAGGATGCGCGGTGCCCTTTGCTCATGTGGAAACAGAAACATCGCGCTCGGCTGAGGCGCATGTCACAAGGCATGGTCTGCTGCAGGGGAAGTGAGACTGGGGGGAGAATAGGTCAAAGAAAGGCGGGCGGCCTCCATCGACAGTTGACTCACGCGCGAACCAGCCTTCCTCCTCCTCCCGCCTGGTGGGCGCAGGCAACGGAGCTCCGGCGCCCTCTGTCGTTGGAAGACGCACATGGCCACGGTCGCCGAATGGGTTGAGCGACTGAAGCGACGACAGCAGGCCGCTCTGCTGCGAAGTGTTGACAGGTAGGTCTGGTTCGCGGCGCGACCAGCCGAGAGAGCCGAGTGAGTCGCGGAAAGACTGTGACGCCATCCTGACGGTGCCTCTTGTTTGTCCGCAGTCTCACCCCCTGGTTGTCTTCGTGGCTAGATATGTCGAACGGGATGAGAGATGTGCGACGGGGAGAGGCGGTTGCAAGCGCGAGATGGATGGATAGTCGTTCAAGGCCGCTGCAGTGTCGTCAGAGGCCGGTCAGGGGTGTCCCGGTGACTGATTCTAACCCAGGCGAGGGGGGATCTCGGGAGTCGAGGTATGTGTGTGTGCGGAGTCTAGGTCTGCAGGTTTCGGTCGTTGCGGATCGATACGGGTTTGGAAGAGCGGTGGGTGTCGAAACGGGAAACCGCGACGCGAGCTTCTCTACGACGAGAAGCTCGGAGAGACAGAGCAGATAGACTGTAGGAGGCTAGGTGCCCTCACGGGTTGCAGGTCGGCTGCCCAAAGGCTACCAGGATCCGGGCAAACCCGCCAGGCTGTGGGTTGGGGGGGGGGGGGGGGGGGGCGCGGGGGGGGGGGGGGGGGGGGGGTATGCCAGGAGGATTCGTCCCGAGGTGTGGTACGTTCGAAGTGCGTTGCACTCAACGGCACACACTTGGGCGTGTAGAGGAGAATCACAGTACTGGGTGTATTGTCGGCAGGCAGGAGCAGCTTGGTTTGACAGCTTGATAGAGTGATAGAATGGAGGTTTGTGATAGATGGTGGTGTCGTGAGGAGGCCGTGTCAAAGGGTCACGCCCAAGACGCGGTTCCAGGAGGTGTGGGCACGGGCGCACCTGGGCGAGGAAGCTAACGTGATTGGCTTGCGCCACTACCCCACACAACCATCTGCGCACCTGCGGGTGGGGCAGCCACAAGATCCACCTGAAGCCCCAGCCAGACGGGCAGAGTAAATCGTCAGCGTTTCCTGCTTGGCGCCTGGTGCTTGCAAGCGCACCACCGTACGCAAGACTTTTGACATCCATCTCACGTAGGTCTGATCGGTAAGTAACGGCCAGGGCAAAGTAACTCTGATGACAACAGGGTCCCTGGCTGATTGTTTGTGGGGTTCAAAGGCCAATCAAAAAGCCGTCAATTTGTTAGGCTAAAAATGAACCTGCGAGGATCTGCAGACCTGTGGCCAGCCACGGCGCCCAAACAAAAGCCTGCAGTTCCGATAGCGCTAATTGGAACTTTAGATAGCACCCGAACTTAGGCACCCTGCAGGTTTCCTTTCCCGTGTCCTATTTTTTTTCCTGCTCCTGTATCCTTTCTTATTTCCTGTATCCTTTCCTATTTCCTGTATCCTTTCCTGTTTTTTATATCCTTTCCTCAATCTCCAGTGCGCCTTTTCGTGCGACGTTTGGCAAGACAGTCTGGGGAGATATCAAACACCTTACCTACCGACCTACATTACCTCCCGACTGTGGGTGGGGGTCGCCCGGTGGGTGCTTGAATCCGTGAGTGCGGAGGCAGTCCCGTGTCTCTCCCTCCCCTGGCACACATGGAATTGTGCCACGGTGCATGGGCATGAAAATGATTTCCATCTCCCTCTGCCCTTCAACGCCTCCCACGTAAACTTGGCCAGAGACCATCAGCGACAGACTCACAGGCAGCAAAGTCTTAGCATTACGCTCAAGGCCGGCGGGCTCTCCTTCACAGAGTCGGACAACCTCCCAGGACAACAGCGGGTCGCCAAAGGACTCCATGACTCCATGGCCAGCAGTCCGATGACGCTCGGTCACTGCCGGGATTCTCACCGAGATTAGCATCTTGTCCGTGACTTGCCCTCACCGGAGCCTAGCGGAGGGAACTTCCTTTCTGCCACTTTTTCTTTCGGACGACCCGAACAAACCTAACCCGTCCAGGGCTGCACCAAAGGGCACCGAGAATCGTGCGCGACACAGGGCGCTAGCCTCGGACTACCTATGCCACCAAGCTCGCCACTGCCTAGATCACAACTAGAGACACCAGCAGGGCTGGTGCTGTGGGGATGGGTCATCGCCGGGGCCATTTTGGTGCGCCTCGAGTGTCTTACTTGGCTGACCAGACCGTGTCACGTTGGACGCGTGGTGACCCCTCCTGCCCCCCATCAGCCATTATATGCCCCCCCCCCCTCATCACGACTAGGGTGCGCCCTCTCCGCTCCGTCACCCTTCAACTGTTGCCATCGTCTCCCGGTGTGGACACAAGCATCCGTGAAATCCGAGCAACTGAGCAGGTGATGAGGCACGTTACCATCTACTTGCTAGTATCACTAATCTGGAGAGAATGGTAATGCCCATGCACCGGGAGGTACGTACCTTGGCTGGGTGCCCGCGTAGATATGAGGCGCGCCCTCCCACCCTCCACCCCAAGATATTCAACTTGGAGAGAACATCACACACCTCCGCCCAGGCACATCTCCATTCGCAGCAAGTCAGGAGGCGTGGATGGCTGGGTAGTAGGAGTGGGTACGTGCCTTGGATAGACAATACATTATTTTTAGTCCAGATACCAACCATGTATATAAGCCGGCACCCTCGGCAGCCAGTCTGTCCAAAGTATCCCGCAACTTTCAACCAACCCAAGAGAAAACCGCATCTGTCCGCTCCCTTGCTGCCCGTCTCCAGACCAAGCTCCCTACCTGGTAGACGGATATACTTGACAATAGTCACCGCCCGGCCTGTCGCCCACGCTGGAAGCCAACAAGCACCGCCCTGATTTCTACGACAAAGGACGAACGAAGACCCACGCTGGACTCGCACGGGAAGAGGTCGGACAAAGCCGCACTGCAGCGCTCGCTCCGTACGTGACAGCGAAGGTCCAGGACAATGACGATATGGGTGGCGGCCTAGACTAACTCGCGCTGCAGACCTGATCGTTGCCACCAGATCGAGCGCCGTCCCGCCGCCGCGGTCGGTGATATTCATCTCGAGCCGCGTAAGTCGACTGTGGAGGCCGCACGGAAGCTGGGGTTTGGGGCAAAGTGCGTCCGTCGGAAGAGCGGGTCCTCCCCGACAAACCCCCCTGCCCTGGGCCCCAAGCCTTGGATGGCGGGGGATTTGCGATGCATGGGCCCGGCTGTGGAGGGAGGAGCTGCAGCATCGCTGATGTAACCGGCGGGCGCAAATCTCCAAAATAATACGGCCTCGGCTGAATGCTAACCTGACCCCAACCGACACTCTCGATCTTCAGGTTCTCTCTGCTCGCCCAATTTGTCGCGGGCGGAAAAGCGCTGTCGCAATAGACAAACAGCTCCCACAACGCCACCGAGGTGACACCACTTGATAGGCGAGTGGCTGGTCGCATCTTGAGGCCAAAGGAGAAGGAAGAAGAAACAGAAGGAGAGGAAGAAGAACAAAAGAAAAAGGTTCGCGATACCCTATCCGGTGCCCGCAACCCTTTGATTGATTTGGCTCCCCATCCTGCTGCGCCCTTTGATGCGTCTCGTCTCTTCTCTGGGCCGTTTCGCACCTGCCCGCCCGTTTCTGCCCACAGCCCCAACTGGGCGGCTAGGCTGCTCCTACTGGGCGCCGGTGCCGGCCGAGCTCCTCCTGTGGCGTTGGCAGTTGGGCCTTGGTCACCTCAGCGGCTTGCGCCGGGGAGGACGGGCACCGCTTATCTTGGGCCGTCGGTTGGTTGGGTACAGACTGACAGTGGGTGCGTCGACATGCGCAGACTCGATCAATATTTTCTGATTTCGTCACCTCGCTGCTGCTGCTGCGCTCAGCCTCAGCCAGCCCGCCGCCAACCAGCGAACCAACCAACCAACCCGCCCATGCCCCGCCAAGAATTCCGTCGCCCGTGTTCACCACAGTGCAAGCCAAGCCAAGTTGGCCACCCCTCGGCAGCTGGACCCGGCTGGGCCGTCTCGATCAAAGAACGACAACCCGAGCCCCAGCGCTCGGATTCCCTGTGCTGATCATCCACACAGCGCTGCTTACAGCTTGGGCCTGTGGGCGACCGCCCTTGAACCAGACGGCTTTGAGCGACCTTGACCGCCCTCTTTGCTCCTTTCTCTTTCTCTCTCTCCACAATCCATCCCACAACTGAAAAGCGCCGCCTCGGCTTCCAACTCCACCTTTGCCCATCACAAAACCCACTGTTGGCACCGTGCCGCATCTGCTCGCATCTACTGTACCACTCCCCAGTGTCCTGAGTGTCCCCAGCGTCCCATTGGAAGCGCCGAAGCTGGCGCGCCGCCCGATTTACCGATCCCTAACCAAACCAGCCAACCATCCGTCCTGCCGGGCCTGTCTCCGAGTGTACCTCACTCCCTGGCCTCCCACATAGTGCCACCTAAGGGCCGGCCTGCCCGCCTAGGCACCCAAGCAGCATCGCGCCCGAGCCGACCGAAATCGACCTTCCCAAGACGGTCCCCAAGCCTGCTTGCTACACCGCCACACTAGCTCGCTCGCTTTTTATAGCTGCCCCCTTAGGCTGACTTTGTCGAGGTGGGCAACAAACATAGCTGATCCGAGCGAGGACCGCCGCTTCCTTTGACTCCCTCATTCCTCCCCCTACCTTTCTCCCTCCCTGCCCACCCCTGCCTGCTGCAGGCTCCAGCCCGGAAAGTTCGCTTGCCTTTCTGCCCTCCGGCCTTTCTGTCGACTCGTTGTCAGCTGCAGGCTAAACCGCGCACTTTCGCACAGCAGCCACATCCGAGCCAGCCCTCGACTCATCCTCCACCAGCTTGCCGCAGTTTGCTTTCGCGAGCCCCTCGATCGAATCCGGCGTCCCGCATCGACGGCTCCCGGGACCCCAAACGCCATCGTGCATCCTTGATCCGATCCAAGTTGCCGTCGAACTCGCTTCCCCGGCCATTCAACCGGACCGGTCCTTTTCTGCGCCTTGTGCACAATTTCCCGACTCCGGCACCGCTCTTCGGAGGAACCCACCGTTGATTCGTTCTTACTCGGACGATCCACCCCCGCCATTTCGCAGCGACTCGGACAACAACTCCCTTGTCGCCCGACCTCGAGCGGGCTTCGACTGAAGAAACAAGCGCGCACGCAGCCGTTTCCGAAAAACCCTTCGCCTCGCGTCGTTATTGAGGGGAGGATTACATTTGCATAGCACGCCCGTTTGTTGGGGCCACCACGCAGGCGCCTGGCGCAAAGGAGCCAACGCCAATCAACCGGCGGGCTAGCCCCACCAACCGGCCTCCCTATCGTCGCCCCAGACTGCGACATCGCTCGCGCATCGGCCCTTGCGGGCAGCAACTTCCGAGACCAGACTTGACGCTGCGGACCTGATCCGCGCAGTGTGGTCAACCAACCACCTTCTCATATCTCCCCTCCTCTTTTCTTTTTTTGGAGAGTCGCATCTCGTCATCGCTAGTGTCGGCAACATGGCCCAGCACGGCTTCAACCAGCTCGCGGGCGGGCACGGGGGAGGTGGGAGTATCGATCCCAACGATCTCAACATGCCTGGAACCTTCAGCTCTTCGTCGTACCAGAATAACTTCAACAACTCAAGCAATCAGTCAAACAGCTACTCGACCGGCTCCGCGCTCTTTGGAGACGATGAGCTCCTCGACGGCCTAGGGAGCCCCACCGACGGACAGTCGGGAATCCACGGCGGCGGCCAGGACTTTGGCCCCATGAATGAGATGACCATGGGCGGCTACACAAATTCGATATACACAACCCACCACGGCCTCCCCATGGACCAAAACCGCATCAACGGGTACTCCAACACGCCAGAGGGAGACCCCATCCAGAGCCCCTTTGCTCACAACTTCGGCCAGTACCGGCAGATGCACCACCCCCAGTCCTTTGGCAACTCGCTCCAGTCGCCCATCTCGTACGCCGGCTCGCCGTTGGCCGGCTCTGACCTCAATCAGGATGGAGGCGACCCCAACTATCTGAACGCCAAGGTCAGGCCCCGCATGCAAACCGCCATGGCGCGCAAGACCTCCACCACACGCAGCCCCTTGACTCCAAAGGCCTCTGCCGCCATGGCCAACCTTACCATCGGCTCAGCAGACTCGTTCAGCGCCCAGCCCATCCCCAACGGCGCCCCCCACCACGACAAGTCGCATTCTGGGCAATGGATACAGACCCCCAACAGCCTGGGCTCATACCCTGGATCTGGCTTCTCCTCGCCCATCCAGCCCGGACTGCACAACGCTCAGATCAACGACATCCTGCTCAAGGGCGGCACGTCCATGCCGGCGAAGCTGGGCGCCCCTCTGACCTCGTCGCAAGAGGCCAAGCGGAAGCGGAGGCGGGAGTCGCACAACCTGGTGGAGCGCCGTCGCAGGGACAACATCAACGAGAGGATCCAGGACCTGAGCAAGCTGGTGCCCTCGCACCGGCTCGAGGACGAGAAGATCAAGAAGCTGATCCAGAACGGCACACCTCTCTCCCCCTCGCTGGGCGGCATCTCAAGCCCGTCACAAGCGACGTCGGGACTGGCTGGACCCGGTGCCAGGCGGGCTGCAAGCGGCACCGCGGGCAACATTACGACAGGTCTTCCGATTGACGACAAGGACAAGGGTCCTAACAAGGGCGACATTCTCAACGGGGCCGTCAGCTGGACGCGCGACCTCATGTGGATGCTGCACCTCAAGCTGCAGCAGCAGGAGGAACTGGCCAACTACATAATGGAGCTCGGTGGGCAGTTCCCGTTTGAACCCACGGACGACGAGAGGCGCATGCAGACGGAGCTTGTCGAGGCCATGGCAAGGAACGAGGCGGTCGAGGACTCCAAGCTGTTCGTATACTCGCGCCGGGCGGGTTCTGGCCTGAGGGTTCCGCACCACACGGACTACAGGGGCGAGCCTTTGGACGGCTCAGGGCGGGCCGTTGGCGATGCTGCTGCCTCGGCGAGCCCTGCTAAGAACGCCGGCCTCGGTACCGACCTTGCTGATCCAAACCAGTTCTGGAATGACGACGACGATGGCAGCGGCGAGCTGGACTTTAAAGAAGAGGACGAGTACATGGACCTGAACTAGGTAGCCATCTCGTCTAGGGGCTCTCCTGTCCTACCTTGGGGTGCGCCGTCATGGTCAAGCTCCCCCCCCCCCCATCTTCTTTTATGCTCACACGACATTACGTTCCTCCTGTCTTCCTCCTCCCTGGTGTGTCTGCCTGAGCGCGGCCCATAATCACCATCATCCTTCTTATTATTATTCAGCTTGCCAAACGAGTTTCATTGCGGGCATGGCATACAGTGGGGGTTCTGGGCGGATTTGGTTGGCGTTAACGCTTTGTTTCCTATGGATGATATCTGTCTGGTGATCCTCTCGCAGAGGACGCTTTTCACAACCTTTATTTGTCTTTGTCTTGTTTCGGCCTTTCCATCTTCTTTTCTTCTCTCTCTTTCTCTTCCTTTTGTCATTCCACCCCCTGGCTTTCCGCCTTCCTCATCTCGTCAACCTTGCATTCCATTATTTCCCATTTTCCTGATATCTTTTCGGTCATTTAGTCGTCGAGTTTGGAGTTTGCACGCTCTCGTTACATCATATCCATCGCATATCTGATTGTGGTTCCTTTTTTTTCTTTTTTTTTTTTTCGTTTGTCCTTGGGTTCTCTTTGCATGTATTCATCTCCTGCCTGTCTCCTTTTACACACGGCCAAGCCGTTGCATTCTCAATAGGTAGTTCGGGAGCAGGTCGGTCATGGCGGCGTACACTTTTGGGAATGTTTCCCCTTTGACAGGATGGGACCTGGCGCTCTCGGCCCAGCATGGGAGAGACGGATTCGCTTTTCTCTCTTTAATATGACTTAGGCTTTTCCTTGCATCCGTCTTGGCGCTTCGACACTCAGTTTATCCACACCGATTGTCTGTCCTATCACCGCCTTCTCCTTTTTTAATGGGTTTGACAGTATCTGTTTTGCTGTTACTCGTATTTTAGTCTATATCGCCAGCCCGTGTAGTTGTGATGGGCTTGGAAGTGCGCTTCGACGACTAAACACGATTACCCCTTTTCACATGACCCTGCTCGATATATACCTAGTGCACAGTAGGGAGGGGGTAGGCAGGTAGTAGTTACCAGTGCCTTATACAGAGGAGATACTCGCTCATGGCCGTCAGAAGGGCCCATACGTCGCGTCTTTTCATGTCTTCCTGGAGCGCAATCCTCTCGAGCGCACAGTGGCCGTTGAAGTACTTCCAGAAGACGGGCCACGTGTTTGCGACTCTCTCGTCCCACTCCGCGGTCGACGTGACGCCCTCGCCGCCGCTCTTGGTAGCACCGATGCCAGCCACACCGTGGTGGCCGAGGCTGGCGGCGCCGATCGAAAACGGGGGCGGGGCCAGGCCACCGGGAGCCGGGGCAGGGTCGGCGGATGAGGCGGCGGTGCCACCGCTGGCCAGGAGGGCGCTGCGCTGGCGCAGGCGGCGGCCAATGGCGCTCAGGTAGAGGCTCTCGGTGCCCGTAACCGTGTTGGGGTCGAGGATGATATGGGGCGAGAGGTGGATGAGGTGCGGGGCGTTATTAACGCTGGGGTGAGCCGTCTGGGCCGGCTGTGGCTTCCGGGCGTGCGCGCTCGCCTTTTCTGCCAGCTCCCGTGCCGCCTTGTCCGCCAGCCGGCCGAGCCGGGCCTTCTCAGCTGCCTGCTGGGCTGCTGTCGGCTGCGGCCGCACGTGCTGCGACGCCTGTGTCCCGGTTGGCGATCTCACCGAGGGAGACGAGGATGCTGGCCGCGACTGCTCCGAGGGAGACGCGGTGCCGGACCGCAAGATGCTGTCACCGTCATCGGACACGCCGTCAGGCCCATCGGTGGCGATAGAGACGGAACTGGGCCGTGGCTGTGGTGACAGCAGCTGAAATTGAGAGCCCCCGCTACCCTTGCGCTCTTCCGAGACCGAGGTAGGCGTGAGTGCTGCAGAACCACCGCCGCCGACAGTAGCATTAGCAGCATCAATAGCAGCAGCAGCAGCAGAGTCGGCACTGGCGGCGGGTTGCGCGGCTTTGGCCTTGGCGAGCTCCTCGGCCTCAAGGGCGTGTTCGACCTCGTAGATGATCTCGGGCCAGACGACAATGTAAGCAAAAGTACACAGCTGGGTGACCCAGCCGCCACGCATGAGCCATGTGAGGATGCGCATATACTCGGCACGGATAGTCTTATTGGGGCAGAAGAACTTGTAGGGGCGAGGGGCGGCCGAGAGGTCGGCGAGGATGTTGGGCAGCGGCGGGCAGTGAGGGAAGGCGCGGGCGAACTTGACGCTCGCCTGGGGCAGCTTGTCGAGGTCGCAGTTGGGCGAAAGCACGTAGACGTCGCGGGCATGCAGCGGCGGGATGGCGATGGCGCGCCTCCAGAAGATGAAGTGGTGCGCGAACTGGTGTATCTGGCTTAGGTTGAGGAGGTTGGACTGGCTGGCGACCTGGTGGAACCTGCATGTCTCATCGTCAGCTCCGAGATCACGCGCCCGTCCGTCTTGACTGCCGACTCTCCGAGGTGTGACGGGAGAGAAACACTCACGACAGCGTTGGCTTGGAATGTCTTATAAACTCAATCATGGCCATGGTGGATTCATCCGGGTCCGACTGGAGCTCCGTGATGATCTTCTTGTCCTCGTCGAGCAGCAGCAGGCCAAAGTTCTTGTCCAGGAAGCCGAGCTCGCCCGGGTCCCGGCCGCTGCCGGCAAACGAGTTCGCAGTGGTGAGCCATATCCCCGGCGCATCGCGCTCGCACTCCTGGGGAAGGTCCGAGATGTGTAGCGGGATGGGAATCTGCACCGAGTGGGTGACGGCACCGTCCTGAGTGTCCAGCTGCAAGACGGCAATCCTGTTCTGGCTGATGGTCTCGTAGACGTCCTGCATCGATTGGGCGAGTGACGAGGCGGCCAGGATCTCGTGCCATAGCGCCGTCATCTTGGCCCCTGCATCCATTCATCAGCTAGCCATACCATACCCCTTGGATCACGCTCGCGGCGCACCACTTACGGTCTTCGCGGGCCTTGTCCTTGAGCGCCAGGATTTTCTTGGACTCCTTCCACACAAAGTCGTTCCGCTCCTGGCAGTACTTGTAGTACTTGTTTACCTGGCGGATGATGTGGGTGTACATGCTGCTGACGAGCTCTTTGACTTCGTGCTTTTTGGGGTTGAGGAAGAAGACTAGGTTGAGCATGGTCATGGAGCTGACCTTGTCGTTCTTGTCCTTTTCCTTGTCCTTGTCGTCCTCATCCTCATTGTCCTCCCGCGGCTCGTGCCCATGGCCGTCCTCGTCATCTTGACGACTCGATCCGTCACCGGCCAGAGGCGATAGACCGGCAGCATCGGATCCAGCCGTTGCTGCCAGCCTCACGGACTCGCCTAGCTGGCGGACGGCGTCTGGGTCGTGCTGGGCGTCCGGGTCTCTGATGGTGGAGAAGAGGCTGCCGGATGAGAAGACACTGGCCTTCTTCTTGAGCTCGTTCTTCTTTTTCTTCTTCTTGCGCTTCTTCCAGCTGCCGCTCTCGGGCACGTGGATTGGGTAGGAGACGCAGTAGATAGGGTCCAGGGAGAGCTGGAACAGGGTCTTGTGGTAGGCGCGGCCTGGGGTCAGGATGCTTTCCAGGTCCTTGGTCGGGAAGCCCGCGACATGCTCCCAGGGCACGATCTGGGTGCCGCTCTCAGTAACCAGGTGGTCGTCCTGGTTGCGGTGCAGCAGGGCGGCGGGGGAAGAGCCATCGGCGTCTAGCCCGGGGGCGAGACGCTGCTCCCTGTCGGCGAAATCGCCCCCTTCGTCGTAGTCGTAGTCCTTGGCATGGTGGCTGTGGCCGTGTTCCCTTTCGTCGTCATCCAGGCCACCCGAAGCAGGCGGGGCAGGGGCCACATTCACATGCGGGGGGTAGTGGAAGACGAAGCTCGGGCCATCTCTGGAGCGGTTTATGACGAGGGCGACGCCGAGGAAGTTGGATGGATTGGGGAGAATTGGCAGCGCCATGGTGGGTGGGCGGCATCTGACAATGGCCAGCCAGCCCGTGAACGGGGCCGGCGGCCCGGGACCGGGGAGGAGGTGCTGCGGCTGGACCAGCTAAGCCAGGTCCGGCCTAGACGCCTTTACCGTGCTGATGGGTCTTGTTTCGTCTGGATCCTGAGCTGGAGGGACCGAAGAAGCCCACGCTGCTGTTCACCGACAGTTTAGGCCGCCCCAAGGACGGCTGTTAGTAGGGGAGGCCGACGGCTTGCATGCTCTCATGCCAGACAGGGGCCAGTCAGGCACGGCCGGGTTCGCTGCTGGCTGTCCGAATGGGTAGGTGCCTCCGGGTCAGTAACCGAGATCTGTCGGGCTGATCCTGCCACGGCGACGAGCTCTGTGCCAGCCTTCCAGCTGGCCGGGCTTCCACAGCTTCGCTCCGACACGCGACACGGCAGGGGGTGGGGCGGCGTTAGATAGCTGGCGCTGGCTGGTCAGGTGTGCGGGAGCCTCACCGCCTGGGTGGGCCAGCCCCAAGGGGCGCACTGGGCGGTCCCACTACCCCCTGCGCAATGGCTGGGTGGTCCGTGGGCACCCGGCCCCAGTGGTGGAATTCTGTCGGCCGGCTGCGTCATTGTTGCGTGGGGGTGCGGAAAAAAAGTAAAAGAAAATTGAGAATGGCCGCGGACGGTATTGAGAAATGGCAACGTTGCTCGAAAGGAAGAACATGGCTTGGGACAGGGCTGAACTGCAACAAATGAACAAAAAGCTTAGCCTCAATGAACAAACGGACCCCTACAACGCACACACGAGCAGGCAAAGCAGGCTTGAGCTTTCAATTGGATGGCTGGAACAAGGAGTGCACGTGGAACGACCATTGAGCTCGAGGCGGCGCCTTCTTGACACACGGCACGAGACATCGGCTGTCGTCGGAGAAGGAAATTTGCCTCGTGATCAAGCCTGCCGCCGCCGTTTTAACCAGAATTGGATGGATTCGGTCCATTGATCCAGGCTCGGTGCGCCCAACAAAGCAGCGCAGCTAAAGCAAAGCGCCGATAAAAACGACAGACGCTACGCTGCCTGGTCGCCTTCCTAGGACCCTGCCTCGGCGTCTGCCGCTAAGGTACGTAGGTGGATGGGGAACAGACGGTGCATGGGGCCGTGACCGCGATGCAGGCGTTCGTTGGCTTTGCTCGAGTCCGTTCGTGCTTCTTCACGTGTCGATCGACACGACCGCCGATGTAGGCCGCAAATAAACGGACCCCTGCTTCCACGTCTTTGCTTTGCCGGCTTTTCTTTATTCGCAGATGAAAACCCTCCCTCCTTTGCTTTTGGACAACACACCTAGTTCCTGCCTCCCTCGCTTCCTCACTTCACCAAATGCGTGCCTAGAGCCCTCGCTCTCTCCAGACTTCCCAGCTATCTGTCCCGTCCGGCCGTTTTGCCCAGACGTGGCCGTGGCGTTCGAGGACATCGCTGTCCGCCTCCATCCGACCCCTTGACCGACCCTTGACCAACCCTGCGGCCTTGACCTGGCCTCTGCCGAGTCAATCCGCTCGGCGAACCCGCCTGCGATGGCAAAGACCACCACCCTCGTCGAAACCAACGGCTGCCGCCCGCCCGATGGCCTTCACAAGGACACCGCCCCGCAGAAGCACCACCAGATCCCCTATATCCCGCTCTCCTACCGCGGCGACGACGCGGCGAGCACCAATGCCTCGGCCCTCGCCCTGATCAGCGCCCTGCGGCCTCACTGGGGCTCCGACGTCGACTTCCGCCGCTTCACCGACGGCATCACAAACACCCTCCTCCAGGCCCGTCCCCGCGCATGCGAGCCGCTAGACGGCGAGTCCGACGACGATGCCCGCGACCGCGAGGCCATCCTGCTGCGCGCCTACGGCAACGGCACCGACCTCCTGATCGACCGCAACCGCGAGGCCCAGAACCACGAGCTGCTGGCCCGCCACCGCCTGGCTCCCGAACTGCTTGCCCTGTTCGAGAACGGCATGCTCTACCGCTTCATCCGCGGCCGCGTCACCTCCCCCGAAGACCTCCGCTGCCCTGACATCTACAGGGCCGTCGCCCGCCGCCTGGCCCAGTGGCACAGCACCGTGCCTTGCCTTGGCCATGCTGCGGCCCAGTCGCTAGCCAAACGCCCTCCTCCTGCCGCTAATGGCCATGCCCCAGGTGGCGGCACTGCCGCCGCCGCCACCAACGGTGACGCCGCCCACCGCGCCAAAATCGACAATGTTGCCCCCAGAAAGCCGTCGCCAAATGTGTGGACTGTCATGCAGAAATGGATTCTCGCCCTGCCCACCGGGACACCTGCGCAGCGCCAGCACCAGGCCACTCTGCAGAAGGAGCTGGACAGAATGGTCTCCGAACTCAGCCAGCGCCCAGGGCTTGGCAAAGATGGCCTGGTTTTTGCGCATTGCGACCTCCTGAGTGGCAACGTCATTATCCTGCCCACCCCAGTCCCCGCTCCTGCTCCCGCATCGGCGCCAGGAGCCATCGCCGACGAGCCCAATGGGGGCTGCTGTCCGACAACGCCGTCTGCGTCGGTGACTTTTATCGACTACGAGTACGCCACCCCTTCGCCGGCCGCCTTCGACCTGGCCAATCACTTTGCTGAGTGGGGCGGCTTCGACTGCGATTACAACGTGCTTCCCACCAGGAAGCAACGGCGCGAGTTCATCGACGAGTACATACGTGCCTACTTTGGCAGTGGCGGTAGTAGTTGCGCTGAGCAGAACGGCGACCACCACCACAAGGCCTCGGCAGACCAGTTGCTCGACGAGGTTGATCTCTTCCGCGGTGTCCCAGGCTTCTACTGGGGTATCTGGGCCCTCATACAGGCAACAATATCCGACATTGATTTCGACTACGCCTCATATGCCGAGACCCGCCTGAATGAGTATTGGGCCTGGCGCGCCGAGCAGGACGGCTCCCGTGCGGCTGCGGGCCAGGAAATGCCTCTGCGCGAGTGTCGGTGGGCGCAGGCAGAATAATAAGATACTTCCTGCCGGACGTATACGACCGACGTGCTTTTACAACTTTTCTTTGCTTACTCTTTTCATTTCCCCTCGCCTTTTGCGCCCGACTAATTTTCCATGTGCATTTTCTAAGGGAACTGCGCGGAAAGGGGGTCACGCCATCTTGCACGTAGAGGTCATCCAAGCAGGTGTGGCCAAGTGTTGTGGCGGTGACCGCCCTGCTCACCTCATAATAGCTTCTTTCTGATACAACTTCTTCTAGCATTAGACATTGGCACAGCAACGTTGAGTTGTCAACAGACATGAAGCCATTTTCTTTTTACCATTACTCTTCTCTTCGTTCCATTTCTATATCTTCCTCTATATCTTGCAGCAGTATCGCGCATTACCTCCTCACTCGGAGATCTACCGGCGTGATCCATGACCGAGGTACGGGGAGTTGGCGAGCGGAGTTTATCGGTGGGCTCTTGTTCTGGTTCTCGTTTTTTGGGAACGCGGGTCCTTGATTGCATTTCAACATGCGGCGTCGGCATCATTCAACATGCAGAGAGAGTGTCATGATTGCATTATCAAATCAATGAGATAGCAAGCAGGCGCTCTAAGAAGCCGTCAGGCATTCTTCCGTTTTTACATTATCAACGTAACCATCATGCACTCGTCCTTGGACTTCTACTCAGGCCGCAGAGTGCGGAATTATATCAGAACAACGAAAAAAAAAAAAATAATAATAAAAAATCTTCACGTCGTAAAATATTTCACATGGCAACCAGCCGAGGGCACACACTACCATAATTTCTAACTTCTAGCCTTAAGTCATCGGCTACAACGGCGGACTGGGTGCGGACATGTCACGAGGATTCCGGGCAGCCGACCTCGTGGCCCTTGGAGCCGCGGCCCTTTCTTTACCGCAGTTCGACTCGCACATGGTTGGTGCTGGCTGGTCGAATAGAGGACTCGGTAGGTCCAGGATAAAATCAGTGCAGCTTTCTATGCCGAGGAAACGGGACAGTGAGCGCTCGTGTCGCTTCGGATTCTTCATGGGCAACTTGATCGCCTAAAAGAGAAAAAGAAAAAAGAAAAAAAAAAAACCAACATGCCGCCGAACCGATCCTGGAACGCCCTAGCCCTAGGGTTAAGCGCTTGACCATAAACCGGGAAGAGAGGAAGCAAAAGGAAGGAGCAAAAAGGTAATATACAAGAAAGTAGTGCCGTCCAGTCGCTAACGTAACGTGATAATCGCAAAAATACCAAGATTGCCACTCTGACGACCGGATGTAGATGCCGCACGAAAAAAAATTACCGACCCATGGAAGGTGACGGCGTCATAGGACGGAGAGGAAAAAAGTAGAAAGATATGACACAAATATACCGAAGTATATTGACTGGCATATGGAACACTGGCGGCTGAATTTGAGATGTAGAAAAAGAAGACTTCAGAACATGAATAGATAATAAATAAGCAAGATAAATAGAGATACAAAAGAAACTGATGGTAAAACGCATAGTACTAAGCAACAAATGCGAAGTAAGTCTTTACGCATTAGTTGAAATCCGTCTTTTGAGGCCGAAGACCGACTACGGATCAAAAGGGGAGAAAAGGGGAGTCCGAGATAATATGCCCATGACGATCTCTCATCAGGAGTCGATGTCCATCCTGTCGAGGGATGCCGCTGGAGAGCCGAGCTTGACTGCTGTCTTCTCGGCAGGCACCTCGCCACTGTTGACGGGGGCTAGTAGGTCGTCACTCTCGGTTGTCCCGTTGACGCTCAGAGCCCGGCCGTTGCTTGCTGCATTCCCTACAGCCAGCGGTGTTTTGTTGCTGTTGCCAGCGGCGACAGGACCGGGGGCACTGGCGTTGGAGTCCGAGTCTCTCCTTGCATCCGGGCCTGAGGCGCTGGCGACCGTGGTGGCGCTTGGGGGCCCTCCCCCGCTCTTGGGTGTGGGCGGGACAATGACGTTGAGCACGCAGTCGTCCAAGTGCTCATAGAACTCCTGCGCTGTGAGGAACTGGCTCTGGCAGATGGAACACCTTGCGCCCGACTTGCCCTGCACGCCAGGACTTGCCGAACCGCCTCCGCCTCCGCCTTCGCCGGCCGCCGCGGCCGCCGCAGCCCTCGCTGCTGTGCTAAGCACCATCTTGCGGCTGTTTGGCGGCGTCTGCTCAACATTGTGAACCGCTGTGAGATGTCGCTTGAAGACATCGGCCCGGTTGAAAGCTTTTTCGTAGGCCGTCCCGGCGCCGGGACAGAAGGGACACACCATGGTACCCTTGTAATGGGTCAACGCGTGCCGGTTCTTGTCGTACTTGCGCGCGAAGCCCTTGGTGTGGTATTCGCAGGACTCGATCGGGCACTTTTCTGGCCTCTCCTCCATGTGCGTAAGCATGTGCGCGGCCAAGTCCTTGAACACGCGTCCGCACTCGGGGTGTGGGCACCGGTTCCTGTTTGACGGCTGCGTCGGCTCCTCGGACAGCTTGCCCGGGATCGTGTGGTGGTTGAATATGGAAACCGGGCTCGGTCCGGGGCTATTGGTTTGAAATATCAACGTGGCATTGTTTTGTGGTATCTCGAGCGAGGTTGTCATTAGTAGCGGAGGCGGAGCATGTTGCAGGCCCGCCATGTGCAGCGCCGGCGATGGCACGGGCCGCGGCGGGGGTGGCGGTGGTGGCGGGTGCAGTGTCGGAGGGGGGGCCGGAGCTAAAGCCAAGGGCACAGCGGGGGCCGCGGCATGGGCTGGAGTCGGAGCCGGGGCGAGTTTTGGTACATCCGAGGCGGGTGAGCGTCGGCCGTGTGGCGGGCTGAAGTCAGTGATGATGGGCTTGTAGTCGACGTCGTCCTCGCCATCAGACGAATCTATGGGATCCTGGACATCGACCGACTGGCGGACCTCGCGCATCCAGTCCTTCAGGATGGTCATGGTAGGCCAGTCGCCGCTCGCCTTGCCGCCGCGGTGTGGGTTGAAATGGGCCCTGCGCAGGTGGGCGGCGGCGTTGTAGTAGGCGCCGTAGCGCTTCTGCGTCACGCACGCCTTGCACTTTGACAGCGGCACGACGGGCTGCGGCGAGGTTAGGGGGTTGCTGTGCGGCTCTGTGCACACCCACCTCTTGACCATGGCGGCGTGCTTGGCGTCCGTGTGCCTCCGCAGTTCGTGCTCGCCCCTGAAGCCTTCGGGGTACTCGTTGCATTTGCTGCAAAACACCCTCCGTAACGGTGGCCGGTGGTCCGACGACCTGACCCGCGACGCCGGGATCGGGGACGTCAACCCTCTACCCACGCCGCTGCCGCTGGCACGCGACAGCGTTGGGCTTCCGCCACCTGTGGTGTGCCTCCTGCCTCCGAGACTCCCATCCGTATTGTCTCGCGGTGAAGTCAAGAAACCGCTCCCTGGGGCAGCGCCCTTGGCCGAGTACGGCTCCCTAGAATCCCTGAAGTCCCCAGACTCCCTGTCTGAGAACAGCGAGGCGCTTGACGGCCAGGCCTCGCCAAAAGACCTGGCGTGGGAAAGCTGCTTGGTCTGATCCGAAGCAGGGCGCAGTATAGGCGGCAGCACCATTAAGCCTGCACGACTGGGCGATCTTTGGCGGACAAACCCGTGGTAGAAGGCGCCTTCCTGTCCCCCGCCTCCAAGGAGCATCAGAAAGTCCTTGGTGGACTGGATGCCGCGCTCGCCCCACGTATCACGGCGAATGATCATGTTGACCGTGGTAAAGAGCTCGCGGTCGTCTTCGGGCATGTCGATGGATCCGACGGCCAGCCCGTCCAAGACCGAGGAGGCCGACATGGTGTATATGCCAACAAGCGCCTTGTATAGAGTGTGCATAGCAGCCGACGCGGCCGCCGCCGCATCCGCGGTTGGGGTAGAGGCGCTGTGCTGCAGGCCCGGTGCATGCCTGGTAAACATACTGGCCATGTCCACCAGGACCGTCCTCACTATACTGAAAATGCACATTGAAAAAAATATGGCGAGCCAGCTCTTGCGGTCCAGCGTGCTCTTGCGCATGACTGCGTCCTCGAACGACTGAAGGAACTGTGTCAGGCAACCGTAAACGAGGCGGTAGCGCCCGTGGGAGTCCATGTCATCCAAGGCTGGGGGTGGGTTTGGCGTGATGGTCTCGGCATGTATTGAAGGGTCCGCTTGCTGCAGGTCGAATAGGAGGACCTCGCGAAGCAACAGCTTTGCACGGTACAGCATGGGAAAAGTCGCAGCCTCGGCGTCCCTCGAATCTGATATCAGCCCACTCATCTTGAGGAGTTGCCAGTAGTTATACGCCGTCCCGCCCATGTTCCAGCTGCCAGCGAGGACGGCCAGGACGGGAGGCGGCCGGTCGACGGGGTCCCGCACGAACGAGGCTCGACTCGGGTTCATCGGGGGTAAACTTGCGAGGTCCTCCGTCCACCAAAAACCGTCATCAAAATCAAGGTTGGCCTTGACCATGCGCGCGACATCTGGTGCAACCACGTAGGTCCGCTCCAGGAACTCGTTCATATTCCGTCGCTGCGCTAGGGGAGACGTCATGGGCGTGTGGATCTGCCTGGGGGACAGCGACGCCGGAAGCATGATGTCGGCTAGGGCGTCGAGCGGGCCGCGGTGGCAGCCAAGGAGTCTCCAAATATCATCGTCGGCAACCGTGCTCGACTGATCAGGGCAGGCCGAGCAAGGGTCGTGCGAGTCGCAGGCCATCTTGAATGCCCTGCAACGGATGCAGGGCCCCACGTCGCGTAACAGCCTCAGTTCTTCTATCGACTCGAGCCGAGACTGGCCGACCCGGCTTCTCTTGAGCGGGGGCAGGAGGGGGTCAACCTCGGAGTCGACCGAGCCTCTGGACGGGCCGGGGTGCTCGGACACGAACGAGTACGTCCTCAGGGATTCACGCCGATCCCCAGCGCCCCTCATATCATGGCCGAGCGGAGCCATGTGGGCAGCGCCAGCGCCGCCAGGGGGTGGCAGATACAGCGTGGGCGACTGCTTGGCGTATCCATGGTATGACGGGCGGCAGCTAGGCGCATCTGAGAATACGAGGGGATTCTCGCCGACCGAAAGGCCCGAGTCCCGCTTGAGTGGCGGGGCGTGCTCCCTAGCGTGCTGGTCGCGATCTTCCCGTTGGGCGAAGCCATATATGTAGTGCAGACATCGGTCGTCACTGCACTTGAACGAGTGGCGGAGGGCCCCTGGTGCCGGACCAAGGCCACCATGGGCTAAAGGCAGTGGCATGCTGTCTCGGAGCCTCCAGGCACGGGCGATGGGATCATAATGCGAGAGGTTTCTGTCCAGCCATGCTGGGTAGCCTTCTGGTGCCTCTGCCTCTCGGCACAGCTTCAAGGCCTGGACGAAACTGGGGTCGTGAATGTCCACGCCTGTGATGGGCACACAGCTTTCGGGTCAGACGCCGTGCTGGAGGGGCGGGGAAGGGGGAGGGGGGTTCATCGAAGCGCCCTCCTGAGTGCGCAGAGCCAGGGCTGACATACCTTGTTCTATGCAAGCGGTCTCTAGACACTCGCACTGGTACTGGAGGAATCGTGCCTCCTCGATTTCCGACAAGGTTGGGATTTTCCCCAACAGACCTGACGGACAAGGGTTAGACCGGCAGCCAGAGAGGGCGCAGGTGCATGCGCGCAACGGGGACTCACGGTTGTCTTCGGCGTAAGCGTGCAGCACCCGGTGCTTGTGGCGAAGCATGTCCAACTCGAGGCGGACGTTGGGGCCATACTTGCGGGGCAGCAGGGCAGCGAGCTTGGCCTGAATCTCGAGTTGCTGGTCAAGCAGAGCACGGATGGCCGGCTCCAGGGCCGGGTCGTATGCGGGCAATGCGGCCGAACTGTCGCGGTCTAGACGCGGTCCAAGGCTCTCGGTAGCTGCCATGGCCGATCGGGGGCGAGGAGGACGGGCAGCCAAGCCAGGAGGCGGGGTTCCTCCGTCCGGAACTCGGGCTTGTCCGAGGGGATATGGTGCCCTAATCTCGTCGAAACCGGCCAGCCCGGCGGGGTCCTTGGGCAGTCCCCGAGCAGGAGAAGCAGAGAAAGAACGAAGGTGGCAGGTAGGTAGTTAGATAGTTATGCGGCGGTGATGATGCAGGCCGGTATTAGCGGGCCGTAGCACTGCAAAGTCGGGTCAAATTGCACGGGCGCCTAGCTAGGCTCAGCTTCCCCTTCCGAAATCCCAGCCTCTTTCCCGGTGCTCCCGACAACACAACGCTCTGCCTCGGAGCAGCGGCGCGAGCTGAACGGGCGATGCCGGGCCGGGCGTCCGATTCCTGGGCCCCGAGGGACTCCCGTCGCCTCCCTTCCCCTTCTCCTTCCTTCTCCGTCCCGCCGGCCAGCCCAGACGGGGCACGGCGGCAGCAACAGTTATGCAGCGAGGCGAGGCGGGTGGGCGCAAAAGCGCTGGGGTGTGCAGATGGAGGAAGCCAAACCGCGCAGCAGGAAATGTGGGCGCACACGCTCTCGTGCGCGCGCGCGCCGCAACTCACACCGCGCCGGCCGCCAGCTCCGGAAGTTGCTTCGGCGCATCAAAGATTCGTGGGGCAGAGGATGCGCAACAGCATGGCAATGGGCGGTGGCTTGGAGAGGCGAGCAAGACTAGCGGACTGGGAGCAAGCCCGAGGTAGGACCATGCGAGACGGGACGTGGTGTGCGAGGGGATGGGCGAGTGTGTGTGCGTGGGCGCGTGCGTGTGCCCTCAGTACAGGTACTCAGTGCAATACTCGGTGCACTCAACAGGGAGGTGTAGGCTGTCTGGCGGCGTGTGGAGGTCGGGTGTGTGCTGCGGTGCATGTGTGTGGTGGGCGCTGGTGGGCGGGCAGCAGAAACCGAGGCGACCAGCGAGATAAGCAATTGGTGCCGAGATCTGTCACCAGGCCATCCACGAGAGATGCGGCCGAGCAAATCAACGGCTGCGAGGCGGCGGGCGCATCAACTACCACCCAGGAAGGCAAGGTCCAAGCCTAGCACGGTAGGGTAGCTCTCTGGCGGGCATGGGGAACGAACGAGGATGGGTGGCCCCCAGCTGGTTCGACGCGAGATGAATGGGGTCGATTTTTCTTTCCCCTTCCCTTCCTCGCGGCCTCCTCCTTCCCTGTTCGAGAGCGACAGCCGACTCCAGTCACAAAAGTGGACTATTTTTTTTTTTTCTCTCTCGCTTTTCCCTTCCCGTCCTTCCTTCCCTGCTGGGACCAGTGGCTCACCCTCGCATGACACCGAGCAGACTAAGGTTCTTTTTTGGAGAATTGGGGGACACGATCAGTCTCTGTCAAGATTGGGGTAGTGGAGCATGCATTGGAGCCCACAAGGGGCTGGGGGGCCTGCGGTACACCGTCCGGGCATACCTCGGTACCTTCCAGGTTGGTACCAAGAAGCCGGTCGGCAGCTGGGTGGCGGGCATGGATATTACCCGGGCACCAACCAGCGCCTGTCCCTCTTGTGTCCTCGTCGTACTGCGTACCGAACATCGAAGTCGCAGCAGTCAAACAG
>JNVV01000006.1:1052293-1134591 GCA_000733355.1 Falciphora oryzae
GGGATCGTTTTTCCCGCATGGCAGCCCTCCATGGCGAGGCCAGGACGGCACCGAACGAAGCTGAGAAGCGGACAGACATGCACACCCTGCTCTCCATGCCCTCCTCAATCCCGCCTCTCGTGGGTAAAAGTGCATTCGGCCTGCAGTGGAGCAGGATCGACGACGGGATGTTGGAGAGGAAATAAGTCAACACCTAGGTGTATTCCATTTCCATCTGTGGCTGATTTCCCCGTTGAGCCAGCCCCAGCTCGCTTCGACACATTGGGCAGGCAATTCACGTTTTCTCGCAATCTCTCACCTCAGGCCGGCTAACCGCATGGCATTGGGACAGCCGCACGGGCCATCGGGCATCTGCACCGTATCATCGGACCCAACCTCCCTGGGTGCGCCTATGTAGTCCACAGGCAATGGAGGTGAAAGAGCGCGCGGGTGCTGAGTATTCTAACATCGATGGAGAGACACTCTCACTGGAATCCACCCCAGCTCTCAAGTCGTCGTCGACAACCAAATGCTTTGCTGGCCAGTGGCCACAGGTCTCCTACCCGCCCTCCTCCCCTCCTCGGGAGCTAGAGGCACATCGTGCAGACGCACCGGCCGCTGTAATCGATCAGGGCTCCGTTCTTTTATGGAGGCCCTGGCGGCTGCTGACCCCCAGGGACTGCGTCCCGAACCCGGCCAAGCGGGCGAGACCTCAGCAACAGACTCCCAGCTCCTCCCGTCATTCCCAACCTCCGCCAAAGGCTGGCCGCAGACGCAAACACGCACGCACACCACACACCACATCGCACTTTCACCCCTCCCAGCTCGCTTCGACGGGGCACGAAGCGATGCGACTGCCCTGCCCGCCTTTCCTGGGCTTCCACCCACCCATCCGTCCAACCATCCTATCCCATTTTCTTCCATCTCATCCCTTCGCCGTGACGGGACATGCCAGCAAGGGCCGAGGCTCGGAAATGGCGTCAGCTGATTCGCCCGGCCGGCATGGGTAGAACAGACAGCTCCCCTCCCAGCGCTGATGGTGGCCCCCCTGTCGAGCAGCTCACCCCGTGCTGAACCACGAACGACTGGAAGCGGCGGGTCCCCGCTCTTCTGCAAAGCGACCTTCCTGCCAGACAGGGAGCATGGCCCTGGTCGGGGACCCAGGCGTCGTTCCAGGGCACATACATCTGCCCATTCTGGCGCATGTTTCCGCGCAAAGACGCCATCGCATGAGTGCCATCCATCGTATGAGTGTCGCCGCGGCTAGGCCGGGCTAGCGTCCTTTCCTTGCGTGCCCGCAGGCGCTGCGGCGGTCCCCATCCAGCTCCCGTTGCCAGTGCCGAAAAACGGTTCCTCCTTGTCATTTCTCACAAAGCGGGGAGGCGAGTCCCAGCTGAAGGGACGGTTCGCCCAGCGCCTCCGGACAGCATCTGCCCCCGTCCTGGTAAAGCATGACCCATCGATGCTCCGGAGTGTGTGCCGGCTGTCGCCGCGCACTCCTTTGTCGCACAAATTCTTGCGAATGTCACAGATAGGGTGCCCGCCAGCCCTTTCCTTGTGTGCTCTTCCACCCGCCCAAAAAAGCGGGTAGATACAGAGATTGTGTGTATTTTGCGCAGGGCGGGTGAGACGGACAGGTATGTGCAGGTATTCCTGGCGCCAGCGAACGGATCCTCGATCAACACATCCTTGACTCTGTTGGCGGAGGCCATCGTCGGCGGCGTTAATTACAAGGGCTCCCCCTCCCAGACGGCTCTGTCGGTCGATGATGGCCCAGCCATCGTCTGTCGCCCTGCCCGCCACCACCCCACCTTGCTTGGTCCCCTCCCTCATCTTCTTTCTTCAATATTACTCTAGGTAATATAATCGCGCGCTACGCCGACATGACGACTGGATTCGGGAGGTACCTACCGCCTGCCCAGGTATCGACGGCATACGACATAGAACGGGCTGACCGGCATCACGAGCGATAGTCCTCACGAAGCAGTCCCGAGCCTACGCCGGCCGGGTGGGCGGACGAGTGGCTCCCATCGGCGGCATGCCTGAGGTACGTAGGTAGTATACGCTTGTGCGACAGCGCAGATGAAGCCCAGCGCCAGAGTTATAGCACTTCTTCATGCGCCATGACGAATCGAATGCGACGGATATGCTTCGGATCAAGATGTGTCCACTCAAAGAGAGTCAGGGTAGGCCAGCATGTGCGCAGAGCGATTCAGGTGTCTGCATGGGAGTGGGTGTTGACATTTACGGAACGGAGCTTGATCGATAAAGCTTCCTGCTCCCAAGCGGCCGGACGCAGTCGCGCGAGACTCGAGAAGCGGGCGGCGACGGCTCCCTACAGGGCATATCTTGATGGGGGTGGGTATAGATGGCATACGGAGACAAACAAGCATATCCCAGCATATCGAGGCAGGTACCTCTCCCAGGGAGTGCGGAGGTGCATGCCCTGCTAGGCACGATCTACGAAGTATTCGTTCGAGAACAAGGTCGCCGGGTGGGCGGAAGCGAGATTCGCAATCGGCCAAGATGAGAAAAGAAGGAGAAGGAAAAGAACAGGAAGTAATATGGAGAACAAAAAGGGCGCAGTGGAACAAGATGTGGAGATGAGCACGAGGGGAGCAAAACATGCTGGACAGGACAATTTCGTCCAAAAAGCCCGAATGATGCTGAGAGACATAGAAGAAGAAAAAGAAAAGAAACAGAAAAACCGTTGCGGAAGCGGCGTGACTCGGCGCAACGCCACGAGGCCACAAGGACAACGGCTGGGCGGTGGAGCCCTGCGAAATGGGCACACACAGCTGGGGGACCCACTCCTCCCTGCCGCCCGTGGTGGGCTGGCGATAAAAGGGCAAGCGTCGAGGCGCTGACTGGCCAGGCCGGGGGGAGAGGGAGGCACAAGACCCATCAGCGTGCATGGGTGCTCTCGTCGCTGAGCTAAGGTTTGGGTTTTGCCCTGCCTTGCAGCTGTCTTCTCGCTTGCTTCTCTGCTTGGTTTGGGGATCCCGTTCTGTCGAAGGCTGGGCTGCGTCCGCCGTCTGCGTCGCCTCCAGCTGCGACTCGTCCTCCGCAACGTCAACTTTAAGCGGCAAGAGCCTACCGACCACTAGGTATCTCTCTATCTTCTCTTTCTCTCGCTGCAGAATCGAACACATGTTGATATCAGCCGTTCCAACCACCCCCAACCCAAACAAGACAAGATAAACTGAAGAAAAGAAGATGTGGTGGTGGCGGCGGCGGCGGCGCGGGGCTGGTCGGTTGGCGCTGAGGGTGGTGTCTGTGTGCGTGAGGTGTGCGTGTGTGCCAGCTCTGCATCCTGCGTCCTGCTGTGCTAGTGTGCTGAAGAAACCTCAAAATCCAAAATCCAGATCGGACCCAAAAGGCCCACTGCCGACGGCCCTATCAGGACCCCTGTCGCCCTGTCCGTTGGGGTGCGACCATGACCCCTTGGCACCTAGCCCGGACAAGCCCATTGTGCAATGGACGCAATCAAGAGAGAGAGAGAGAGAGAAAAAGAAAGAAAAAAAAAGTAATCACACGCGTGTGGGCTCTGCCGAGAAACGGGTGCTTCCACTGGCCCTCTTTTTTTTTTTTTTTTTTTTTTTTTTTTTTTCCCCTCTTTTCTCGCTCTCTCCGTTCCACCCCCGCCCGCAAGGCAGACGGCACACAACATAACGATGCGTCCGTCTTACATACATACATACATACGTACATCCCCAGGTAGTATACCTACGGAGCTCGCAGAGCAGCTGACCAGGCGGCTGACCCGCCTCCCTCTGGCCCACCACCTCTGTCCGGCATGCAACCTGTATGCTCAGGCGAGGACGCCTCGAAGGGGGCCTGCCTCCTACCGATGTTGCCCTGGCGCACATACCGCAGCCAACTTCTCTCCCCCCCTGCACCAGCCAGCCAACCACGGCTCTCGACACCTCGGCTAGTCTCGCGGGACGGGCGCCAACTAGCACTGTTGCGATACGGGCCGATGTTCCACAGGGGAGCACAGAGCTTCCTCGGCTGCGTCTTGACTGCCTTTTGACCCTGCCCCCTTTTGGGTAAAACACCAAGCGGCTTTATCAAAAGACTCCCAACTGCCTGCATGAGACCTACCTACTACCAGTAAGCGCGGAGCACGTCGACCCCAGGCCAGCTGAGACGTGACCACGATGGGGTTGGTTGGACTGCAACTCCCACCTTACGGACCGTTTTGAGGAACAGCCATCCCCACACGTGTTTCCAGGCACACAGAGTATTCGTAGTATACACACCTACCTGCCTAGGTAGGTAGGTAGGTACCCAAAGTTTAAATAAATACTCGTGGTAGGTTTATTATTGAACGGGAGAGTTATTACGCATTGCGTGTCCCTCTACCTCGACGCCATTGCAAGAGTCGCGTCCGCCCATGAACACAGGGAAAATCCCGCCCAAATCGAAGGATATGTGCGACGGGCGATATGCCCCGAGAAGCATATTAAAAAGGTGTACTGGCTTTGAGCTGCGGAGAGAAAGCTTCAATTGACGAACAAAAGAGAATATCGATGGATCCGAACGAGGGTCTGAGAGTTGGTGTTTACAGAGCAAGGAGCCCGCCACGTTAGCCACATCATAGTCCTAATTCATGTCTCATACTCGTGAACAGGAAGACATGTTGATTATGATGGGGTATCTTCGGCAAGAAAAAAAAAAAAAAAAAAAAAGAAAGACATGGAGTGAGAGTGAGAGAGACGGAAAAGGAAAGGAAGACCGGCGCTGGGCCGAGGCTGCATCAGTAGCAGATCATAATTTACAAGGTGAGATGGGTGCTGGAACGTTTTCTTCAAGCATCCTCCAGGCCAACAAGAATAAGGAAAAAAAAAGGGGAATAGCGACCTCAAAACAAATCTTCGCTAGGCGACCGGGGAACCCAGGCACATGTTGATAAAGCCTAGATCGGGCCTCGGCTTGCGAGCGTAGCCCCGGAGGACGCGCCAGCAGGATCCGACCTGGCGGCCCTCCTCCACGATGGCGTGCACACCGTCGAGGCTCTTGCCCGCCTGCCTCATCGCCTCGCCGGCCGTGACCGTGTCCGACAGGCGGAGCTCGCCCGACACGGCCTCCATCTCGGCCCTGAGTAGCCAGCGCTCCCACGACCAGCCTGCCGCGAACCCGGTGACGGCGGCGATGTTGTCGGCTGAGCCCGTCACCATGGCCTCGAGCTCGACGGTGGGGATGGGGAGGCCGGACGAGTCGCGCGCGACGGGCGCCTGCGTCGCCGACGTGGGCTTGGGGCCCATGGGCAGGCACGTCCAGGCCCTCCGGGCGTCCTCGAAGCCCGCGCGGGCCAGGCGGCCGAGGAACATGCGGGACGGGTTCGGGTCGTAGCCCAGCGTCTTGAGCGCGAACCCAAACTCGACCGCCTTGGCGTTGCCCAGCGGCCCCGCGTTGACCACGTCCGAGTCCATGATGGAGAACTCGAGGAAGCCGCCGGGCTTGAGCACGCGCATACACTCGCGCAGGCACGACTCCCACTCGTCCTCGCCGTTCTCGCCTACAAACTTGAGCACCGAGTGCATCTCGCGCGCCGAGATCAGGTCGAACTGATCGTCGGCGAACGGCAGGCAGGTAAGCCTCTGGACGGCCACCTGGCGGTGGTTGGGCGGGCCCCGCACGTTGCAGTTGGACAGCTGCCGGATCGCCTTTGTCGTGACCGTGTACACCTTGGTGTTGGGGTACTGCAGCGCCGCGTGCCATGCCCAGTCGCACGTCGTCTGGCCGCCCAGATCCAGGATCCTCGTGCGGCCCTCGGGCGAGTTTGTCATGCGGGACATGCGTGCCAGGCGTTTGTGCACCGGCGCGCCGACCAGGCGGCCGCCGTTGAGCATCTTGGTCGCGGCGACGTGCCACGCAGCGGCACTCGCCTGCGCCAGAGCCTCGCTTTCCTTGTCGGCCCTGAGCTTCTCCGGGTCATCCGTCACCACGTCGTCGCCTCGAACCACATTGGTGCTCATCCGCTTCTTGGCTGAAAGGGGCACCACCGACAGCTGGTACTTTCCGAGGAGCTGGTTCCGGTGAGCCTCCCGTAACGAAACGCGCTGGGCTTGGAGAGCCTCGAACCGCGGCAGGCGGCTAACGAATGCATCCTTGTGCTGGGCGCGCACCGTGTAGTCTGTAAAGGCCCTGTAGTACGCCGACTCCTGTCGCACAAGCTTGGATGGCAGCTTGAGGGGTAGAATTGGCGGCTTCACGACCTCGGAGAAGCGGACCGACTTTTTGGTTTGTGCAGTTGGGGCCTCCGCCTCGGAACCGCGGCTTTCAGAGGACGCGAGCTCGGCCCCGACCTCGGGCTCCTTGGCAGGAACCATCGGCCTCTCCTCCTCCCCCTCATCTTCCGTCGCAGATTCCAAACCCGGCTCCTCGTCATCCTCGTCATCGACTTCGGGGATACAATCAACGCCCTTCAGGTATGCCCTCTGAGCCAAGAGCCAACGCTCCGTGCGGTCGACATGGGAGCCTTCGTACTCCCGTTGCTTAGCGGCGTACAATTGCTCATTTCTCACAACGATTTCAGCTGGGACAACCTCGTCCACAGGCGAGGATGGCTCCTCGTTGACGGTTGTCAGGGAGTCCGAGGACTGAGCATCGGGGATCCGCACAGCGGTCACCGGGGTCTGCTGCACTGGGACGGCGGTGGGGAGATCGTCCTGTGCGGTCTGCTTGAGGGGCATCTCGACGACCTGCTCGACAGGAGACGAGGAGAAATCGCCGGCCGGCATGTGAAGGGCGCGGACCGCGGGGGTGGGCATCAGAGGGGCAGTCTCTGTGTTCCAGGGAGCCTTGTAGAACTGCTCGGCGGTCGTCGAGGTCGGAGGGGCGGGCTCATCAGCGGCGGGCGGCGAGGGCCAGTGCCAAGTAGTCCTGCTGCGCGGAGAGAGACCGGAGAAAAATCCGCCTGGCGAGGGGATTTCCAGCCTGGTAAGACCGGCTAGGGAACCTACGGCCGGTGACTGCGGCACCGGAGCGCGAGCAACGTTGGTGAAGAGACGCGATGGCTGCTGGCGCATCTCGGGCATTTGGTGAGGCACCTCGATGACCTGCTCGGTACGCTCGAGCTCGTCGGCCTCGGAACCAGAGCTCGAGAGGGAGGCGAGGGTAGCCAGGGCCCCAGGCTGCAGACGGACGCCAGGCCAGTTGCCGTCGCTCTCGTCCTGTCCGCCAATGATGGGGGTGGGGGGAGCGGACATCTGTGCCAACTGGTCCGACGTCATGCTACCGTCGAGCGAGGGCGGCGCGGAAATAGTTGGGATGTCCAGAGACTGCTGCGCCTTCATGTAGGACATGACCGCGGGGGACATCTGAACAATCGAGGTGGGCGTCGGCACGACCGGCGAGGTGAGCTTGTTCTTCATTTTGAGCCGGTCCGACCTAGCAGACCAGCTCTCGGGCTCAGCTGCCGGTGCCGCGCGCGCCCCGGGGATGACCAAGCGGGGGAGGGGCTTGCGCGGCACGTCAGCCGGCGGCCGGGCGCCTGACTTGCGACGTGAGCTGTTGTGGCGGACGAGGCTCCCTTTCCTCAGCATCTCCTGGCGGGGGACGTCCTCGTCTGACACATCGTAAAGGTCGTCGAACTCGGTGACGTCAGTCATGGCGCTCTGACGCCTGTTCCAGGCATCGGAGGGGTTGGAAGAGGTCGACTCGGAAAAGCTCTCGTCAGCGGACGCCGAGGACGGCGACGAGGGCAGATCGGGGGCCGGCATAAAGTTGAAGCCCCGCGGCGTAGGGAAATGGTCCTCAACAGGCCCCAACCAAGCTTGGATCTTCACGTTTGAGCCCAGGCTGCTGGCGGCAGCGTGATACTCGGTCCTCCGCCGGTGCTGTGCGGTGGGAGAATCCTCGTTATCCTCCTCCATTATAGTATTAAGGGGCCGTCCGCCCTTTCGACCCTGCGAAGGCGACGGAGGCTGATATGTGCCGGAGGTCAGCTGAAGGCTGGCCATTTTCGCTCTGCTTGCAACGGTGAGATGGTTGTTTATTGGAGCGACGGCATGCTAGAGCGCAAAATAGAAAAGACCGGCCAGCGGAATGCAACGCTCAGCGTTGGTGTGAAGACAACGTAAGGGTGGAGCAAAGGAAGGAACGACGGGACGACACTTCGCTCTACGAAGCAGTCTATTCTTGTAAAGGCGCAGGAGGCGTGGAGAAGAGAATGGAGAGGAAGGGAGGGGGATAAGCAGTCAGCTCTGCTGGCTGGGGGACCAATATAGTCTTTAAGGATGCGAGGGGGTGTGGGCACGACGGCCGGCTAGGCAGTCGGGAGGTGTCTATCAAGACGGATGCGTGGATCGAAAGAGCGAGAGGGCGGCTATCGAGCGTCACACACACCCTCTGGCCAGGTCCCAAGCCACTGGCAAGGGGGTGTAGTGGTGGTGTGAGCATGTGCGGCCATAACCAGCACCACAGCTCCGAAGACTCTCGTCATGCGCAATGCCCAGAATGCCCATGTCCGCCACCAACAAAAAAACGCTCTTGGGCGCTGGTTTGGCGCCCTCGGTTGCCACTCGGCTGCGATGCAGGTCTGGCGGCCAGAGGACATCGGTCCCGGAGCGGGAAACGAGGATTGCATTGCGCGAGACCGCAAAGAGTGGGACTGTCGTGCGTCGCAGTGCGTCCAAAGACAGGTGGGAGATATTGGACGCTGCCCAATCACGGCGGCAGGAGCGTGTGCAATTTTAGAAGCTCCAAGGAAATGGCTGGAGGAAGGCGCCAACCGCCAACCAGACCCCACGATCACAGCAAGTCGGCGACTTGTCCGGTTTTGGCAGGTCCAAGTGGGGCAGCTCAGTGGTGTCCTAGCCAACCATAGCCCTACGCACCAGCCCGGCGCTTAGATCTGGAATGGAAGCGCCAGAGAGTCCTCGGCGACTCGCGAGACATCGCGCCTGGAAGAAAAATATTAGCGGGCAATCGCAAGTTCGAGATGGGCAGATGATGGCGAGGTGACCCACGTGCATTGGTGGGTGGGCTCCGTAGAAGCCCGCCTTTGATTTTCGTGTTGCTCAAGTGTACTAGTAAAGCACTTACATTCAAGCTAGCTCGCTCCCAGGCTGTCAATCTTTTGCCTGTTCGCTGCCCAGCCAGCCAGCGCCATCTTTACACCGCAACGCAGCATCGAGTTGGCCCATAAGTGACGAGGCGCCCGATAAAACACTCGAGTTCCACTCCATGCAAACAGACGGACGGCGGCAGTGATTGGCGGACCGCGCATTTCCCTTTTGGGAGATTGTGGGCGGCCTGAAGAGGTCGTGGTCCGCGTGGGCATAATGCAGACCTGGAGGCCGACGGTGTGATATTGGGAGCCATCGCACATTAGACCCGTGTGCCCTCTCGGGCTAGGCGCTGAGCTGACCAAGCGGCACAGCGCTTAGCTTGCTATGCAGTTGTGCAGCACCAAGAACCCGCGCCCCACAAAGGCAGGAGGCCCAGAGGGTGGTGGTTTGGGCCTAGACAAATGGCAATCGGCTATAATTCCCAGCCGGAAACATCTCCCAGGTTCTGTGCCTAGTTCATCACCGGCTTTACCCACTAGGTTAGGTAAGTGTTGAATAGGGCAGGTTGCATGATGCCCGACGACGGACAAAACAGTCACGAAACATCGAGGCCAGTTGTTTTGGTCCTATCAAGATCTTGCGCCCAGCAGCATTTTGGTCGAGTCGCAAGATGAACAAAGATTCATTTAATTTCTCGCTTTGGTTGGATGAACTAGAGCTGGACATCTGCCGTGGTCTGGGCAGCGGGCCGCTGTGGCTGTGGCCCTACGGGCGGCCAAATGCACATTGACTCAATGAATACATTGATTCGACGTAGCCGGATCGTTGGCCGCTCCATGGAACAATCTTCCTCCCTAGAACCGCCTACTCTTTCCTTTTCTCATGGTGATTCACGAGAATATCGTATACGAGGATTTGTGGGTGCGATTACAAACTTTGAATTGATTTATCTGCGTTTGGTGTGGTGCCAGGTTGGTCCACATACGTGGTGATACAGCGTGTAAGTCTCAAAAAGGAAACCGAAAGAATGCGTCCAAACTGCAAACTCCTATACATGCAAGTTTCCCCCAAAATGAATACCAGAACCTCGAGAACATAATCTTATCCCCTCATCGTACAGACTGCGAGTCCCCGAAAATCCATCACCCTTAGGCACATTAGGCGAGTGCCCTTAGGCAATGTCGATGCGGCGGTTGGAGCGCTTCTCCTGCTTGGGGACAGTCACCTGGAGGATCCCGTTGTTGAGCGAGGCCTTGACGGCTTCCTCGTCGACCGGAACAGGGAAGGAGAAGGTGCGGTGGAATTCGCCGACCGAACGCTCCTGGAACCAGTATTTGTGCTTGGGCGCCTGCTGCTTCTGGCCGGCAGCGGCGGCTTGCTGGACCTCGCCGCGCTCCTTGGCCGCCTCGGTCTCCTCGTCCGTCACTGTGGCACGGTGCGACTCGCTCGAGGGCGAGTCAGGTCTCTTCTCGCCGCCCTCAGTGATAGCTGCCGCCGAGTCGCCGCCGCCCTCGACCAGGCCCGCGGGCGGGTTGCCCTCGGTGCGCTGGCGCACGACGCGGCCGTGGATGACAATGGTCTGGGGCTCGGTGAACTCGATGGAGATGTCCTTGCGCTCGGCGCCGGGGATCTCGCCGTGGAGCTCATACGCCTCCTTGGTCTCGATGACGTCGAACTTGGGGTTGAAGGAGGCGCGGATGACCGACGACTGGCCGCCGCGCTTGTGGCTTTGGTGGTTGTCAAAGGCGTCGATGAAGCGGAAGAACGGAGCAAAGCTCACGTCGTCGTTGTTGTAGAGGTTCCTCGCGAACAGAGACATGTTGTTGGCGTTGTTTGACCTGACGCTGAAGGGTCTGGAGGGTGTGATGTTGGTCTTGCGGGTTGCTGGTCGCAGGCAGCGGGAAGCTCGGGGAGTGATGAGTTTGTATGTTTGTGCTTTGCAGGAGTGCATGCAGAAGATTCAGATTGATTTTGCTGTTGTGCTTGTTGCTGTCGATGGAGAGAAAGATTCGATTTCTTCTCGGGAGTCGACGAGCAGATTTATACACAGGTAGTCCTGTGCTGAAGTCATTTCGAGCCTTCTCGAAATTGCGTCCATTACGTAGACCGAAGTGAGACAGTGTGCGAAAATCACCAGAGTAGATGCGTCTCGAAACTGCATGCGGCTTCTGGATTGTGGCAATCTGCTATGGATTGTTTCGAGAAGTGTCTTTGTGGCTCGTGATTGTTCTTCTGCCCAAATTGATGCTATTCGGAAGACGCTAGAACTTGCCAGGGGCTTCGATTGGATTCCAAAGCGTGAGACCCGCTCGCGCCCCTTACCAATAATCCAGCCTACCAGCGATCAGCAAGCCGTGCTAGGCATGCATGCTCATGTGACATGCTTGACAAAACACCTGTTTTCCTGAACTGGAATGCATGTTAAAACATCCAATAAGTAATTGGTGCCGAGGTGTCGAGAAGAAGCTTGACGTGAAAGTTGGAAACGGGTGTTCCGCATGCTTCGCTACAGTGCGATACGGTGCGTCAGGTTTGCGGCGCCACACTGTAACAGGCAAACGTACGGTTATCGGATGGCTCGGAAGGCAGCCTGATCGCCGCAATGATAACGTCATTCGTGTCAAGTGTTTGTTGGAGAGGTTGCTAGCGGGCGCCGCCCATGTATAATGGCACCCACCGCACTATCATGTTCTATCGGCCTCCTGTACTCCTGCGCCGGCTCCTGTTTTTCATTACGACTGGCCGAGGATTTCCTTTGCAATCTTTGCCTGCTCCTCTGCAGATATATTGAGCTCCTTCTTTGCCTTCTCTGCCTTGGCCTGGTCGAACCTCCACAGCCCGCCTGTCTTGTCGCCATCGCCGTGGACCGCGAGCCCGACGATCGAGCCCAGCTTGGTAAGAACGGCGTCGGGCTCATCGGTACGTATGGTGAAGTACCGGCGCTGCCACATACGGCCCTCGGAGCGCTCCTTGGCGCGGAGATCGCGTTGTGCCTGCTCAATCTTGCCCTTCTCAATGCTGACAGTGTCCAGGTCCGTCTTGGAAATGGCGGCCGCCACCTTGGCCCAGGCGCGGCGCGACTCGAGCGGGTGCTGCTCTTCGATCGGCGCCACTGTCAAGCTCGTCGACGGGACGTCGGCCGCCTTGTATGTCTCCACAAGCGTGGACGACTTATTTCCCTTGGCCGGCCCAGAGTAGATTTCGAACGATGTGGTCCACTGGCCCGTGACGTTGTAGAGCACCTCCTTCTCGCGGCCTGTGGGGTACAGCACTGCTGTGACGCTGTTCTTCTTGCCCGAAAGCCAGCCCTTGCCGCTGTAGTCGATCTTGGCCGTGAAGCCGGATGACGAGGTGATGTACGAAGCGCCTTCGAGTTCGATGAATGGAGCGCCAAAGATCAGCCCCTCAATGTGCAGGGCCGGTAGGGTTATAAGGAACGTCTCCTTCTGAGGCGGGTCTGACGCCGGCACCGGCACCGTGAGGACGGCATGCCCGATCTGCTTGATATTTATGGTTTTGCTGAAGGTAGCCTTTTGCGCGTTGTATCCCTCCAGCTGGACACCGGTGGGCAAGTTCGTAATGCAATAGGCTGTAGCTGGTGGGTGGTGGCTGTGAACAACGGAGGGAGCGTTAGCATCGGCTCGGCGTTGCGTCCGGCGACCCTGTGTACAGACTCCTCCGGCGGTGTGATTTCTAGTTTGATGTGCCCATACCTAACCTGCTCGCTGATGAGCTCAGTCGTGCCGGCTTCATCCTCCCACCTGCCCAGGAAGAGCTCTCCGAGGAAAGGGTTCAGGGGCTTCTTCTCGTTTCCGTACTGCTCGCTGCGGCTGGCGTACTGCTGCTTTAGGGTGGTCAAGAACCACTTGAGCACGAGGAGGGCTCGCTTCTCGGGGGTGGTCTCTTTGGCGGGGGCAGCGAATATCGCCGGGTGCTCGCACCAGTACGAGCTGAACTCGGTCAAGCTCGTCGAGGAGAGGATGAAGGGAGGAGCGGTCAGGCTGGAGAGGTCGCCGTTGAAGGAGGCAATAGACTGGATAATGTGGGCGACGAGTCTCCACGGTTAGTGAGGATATCCTTACATGCGTTTGTGGCAAATCGCAACAACGAGCCGCGGTGTGGGGGAGGGGCGGTCTAACCTTCAGGAAGGCAGTCCAGCTGCTCCCAGACGCTTGAGGACTGGTAGCAGGGGCCGATGATACGTCCATTGCGTCTTGATAATGGGTAGGTAGACGCTCGGGCAAGTACCGAATAGGGGTGTGGATAGGTGGGTAAGTAGGTCGACGTTGGGATGTGCCAGTATACAGCAAGGAGAAAGGTTGAGGTGGTGCCTAAGGTTGTTTGCTCAGGTCCGCAACAGGTCTCCCGAGGGCGGTGGCAGCCCCAGAAATGTCTTTGGAGTTCTGCTGTCGCGAAGGGTTTTCGCAGCCCAGTCGGGGCAGGCGGGTGGATGCGTCCAAGAAGGTGCGGGGTGGTATGACTGGCTAGAAAAGGGAATGGTGGTACCGGGCTAGGACGACGTCGCGATGGCCAAGAGTAAGAACCCCGGTCCGCCACGGGTTGAGGTTGGGCAAGCGAGATTTTGGATCGGAGTTTTGGTCTAGGGGTATTGACGTATGTCCGGTCCGTGCGCCCGCCAATCTGGTAGGTGGGGTGGACGCACAGCGCCTATTCAGGGGGCGGAAAGCTTTCCCGGGCCGCCAGGCGAGTGCTTTCCGCCTCCAGCATGCATTCATGAAATAACCGACCCGACTCGACTCCCCTGACAGCTGCTAGGACTTTTAGCAAAACAGAAACACTTTTACGAGGGCAAGAATAGGATGGAACTCACCTCCATGGCACCTTTGCGCTAAACGTGCAATCTTCCATCTGGCCTGTCTGTTTCAACAGGTGTTTGGGTGACGTAAAGTCGATGGATGCACATGGGGCTACGCCATTGGCACGCGACCTGATGCTCATGCCTTGCTGCCCTGCCATCCATCAGGAGCCCTACGCCAGATATGCTCGTTGTCCGAGATCTTAACTCCGGATATCTGCAGCGCAAAACACATACTCGATATAGAAAAAGAAGACGCCTAGCTGCACAGAGCAAAAAGCCTCGTTTGTGCAGGGAGTTTGACTGGAGCAAAAATTTTTTTATATGTCGCTAGACTACCTAAATGTGAGCGCCATGGGTATCTATCATATATGCGAAAACCAAATTACATCCAATGCTCGCTCCGTCCTTGAAAGGGTCGTTGTTGAAAATGCACACGAAGTCGTGAATATATATATATGTATATATATCACGTGATCAAGCCTCGCCTGGGCGCTTCCGAAGCCCTCGAGCCTCGCAGCTCTCTTGTAGCGACTGTATTCGACGGACATTGATGCCAGAACTCACACCTTCGTGCTTGGCTGCCTCTTTGTCTCTTTCGCCTATTATGAACCAAGGGGCCAGGTAACACAATTTTGCCTCCTGCTCCCATCTCCATGCCAGGCACCCAGTCGACTTGAGGCAATAGCCGAAACAGCGTTCCGCAGACCCGACATTTTTCTTGATAGTCATGCTCTCGTCGTGTGGAGGCCCGACATGGTCCTCCCCCTCCCGGACCTCGAGCTCCCCAAATACGTTCAGGTCGGGCTGCCCATAGATCCCCCAGAGCTCGCTCCAGAGGACAGGCTCGACGGCATTGCGGAAAGTTCTGCCAACCTCGAGCATTTGTGGCGGCTGGGCAAGGGCGTGGAATGAGACGAGGGGCGCGCAGAACCGGTCGGCGCGAATGCGCGTGGCGCGGGGGCGCTCGCCGTTGAACATGTGTTTGTATCGCTCTTCAAGATACACGCCAACCTTCATCAAGGTGTGGGCCACGAGCCGGTCGCCCCACGTCTCCGTGAGCGAGTCGACATAGGCGGCGCGCACCGCCTCGGGCCGTTCGTCAAAGAGAAGACGCATCGCAGCCTCGGAGATGGCGATGCCCGAGCCGCCATGCGCGAACCGCCCCTTATAATCGCCAACCGCATTCCCTAGGTAGGTTGGTTTGGACGAGTCCATATGGCCAAGAAGCAGCTGGAGCGATGGCCGGATGATGTATGTGTCGTCGTCAAGCATCAGGTACCACTTCCGCCGGGGTAGCGTTCGCCATGCTAGTTCCATAGCCGGGATAAACTGCATGCTGTAAGATTCTGTATGTGTTTCCCCCCTCCCACGCATGCTATCCTGTGCGGGAGATTAAACGGGGCAGGAGGTATCAAACACGAACGTACCTTCATGGCATCAAGCTCCCAGCCATATTTCTTTCCTATTTCTAGCGCGGGACCGTCCTTACCGGCCTCAATAGCCTCCGTCATCTCTCGGTACACACGGAGGCGCTTGGCGTCCTGAAACGAGGCCAGGGCTTCGTTCTCCATGGCAGCGGCAAGCATGTCGCGCACCTGAAAGTCCTGTCCGTCTGCCTGGTGGTGGGAAGAAAAGTCGCCGACGACCAGCACCGCTTCGTCGCGAGCACCGACCAGCTTCATGCCGAAAGCATCGAGCTGTGCGGGAAGGCGGGCCTTAGTACCGTAGCCCGTCTTGAGGATGAAGGCGACGTCATTGTCCCAGTCGATGGGGAAGCGCGGCGGCTCAAAGAACCAGTCCTCGTTGGTGTACGGGGTTGGCAGCAGCGAGAGGACGCGGTGTGTGGTGAAGCGGAAGAAGAGCAGGACGCGGCTGTCGGCGGGCAGGAAGAAGAGGACTATCAGATTCCAAACCAGGGCGGCGGCCAGGGCCTGCAGCGCGAGCCTGCGCGCCTGGCGCGGCCGCATCATTGTCGGTGCTGGCACCGTGCAGAGCGTGGCTAGGGGGAGCGGGATCCGGTCGCGAATCTCACTCCCTTGGTGCAGTGGTCGTCGTCCATTTACCGTCGAAGCAATACTCAATCGCCGGGCTTCACGTGTTGCTCGAGGTGCCACGGCGTGCGTGAAACAGGCGACTGAATGCCAACCAGCTTTGCCTGCCCGACCCAGCTCTGCCCAGCGCGGACATGGATGCGACGACTGCGAAAATTGGACCCGTGGTACCGTGCAATCGGAGACCAATCAAAGATGCAGTCTGGTATCCATAGCTCCACCACTCAGGGGCTCCAGGTTCTGGCACGATCTGCAAGGGACTTCCATCTGAACTTCGGTTGCCTGTGGAAAGTCCATGAGCTAATTGAACCCTTCGCATGCTCACTAAACTTATACGGGAGCGTGAGGAGGCATCAATGTTCTTGGTAGGCATCACTCGGTTTACCCCCCCGCCTCTCGAGATGTGATTTGGTGTGTTCGCACTGTCGGACTCTGCCGGCAATGGGTACTCGCGTCCTTCGGATTGTCAAAAACGCGCTGGCGTTAGTGTAAAGACCGGGAAGTGTGCCTCTTTTTGCTGTATGCACCTGAGTACCTAACATGTTTAGGTGCCTGCTTGGGTATTTCGGTAGTATATATAGTGCGGCGAGCACCCGCATGATAGCCGGCATGGCGGCATTTCCTCGTTCTAATGGCTTCAAGCAAGCCATACATTATCAACCATGTTTTCGATGTCGGGCCGGGTTTCTTGGGCCCTCGCGGCTCGTGTCGTAGGGCTAGCCCTTCTCCTCCAGCTCTCGCGTCTCGTCTACAAGCTCGTCACGACCAGACTATTCATCAGACGTGTTGCCCAAGAACACGGCATCGTGAGCTGCCCAATGTCTAATTTGTGTCTTGAACGGCAACCATTAACAGGGAAATTCACAGCCTCTGATCCCTCACAATCTCCTAGTCGGCCACCCGGGCTCCGTGGCTAAAATCATGAGCAAAGTTCCATGCGACGTCTGTGCAAACCTGACTGCCCGTCTGATCATGAACGAGTATCCTGATATGACCGCGGCCGGTGCCTTCTATCTCGATATTTTCCCACTCAACCCCTTCCCCATGCTAGTCGTCACACACCCGGACATGATGGCACAGTTCACACAAGAGCACAGCCACCCCAAACCCGATCATCTCGGCTCCGTGGCATTCCATCCGCTAGCCCAAGGCCGCGACTTGCTTACGACAAATGGTCATCAGTGGAAGGCCTGGAGGAGCGCTCTCAATCCCGGATTCTCCAGCACCAATATCCTGAAATTAGTCCCGACTATGCTCAAAGAGACGTCTGTGTACCTGGATTTTCTACGATCTGCTGCACGCGGCGGGGAGACGGTCCAGATCCTCGATTACACGACGCATCTTTTTGTTGACATCATCGGACAGGTGGTCTTGTGAGTGCCTCATCAGGACCGCCATATTCCTGGGCGGCTACCATATTTAGGCCGCCTCAACTGACTATACCCATGGACTGGACGGCTCAGGGGCACTCGTTTGGAGACCCAGACCAAACCTAATGCTTTCATGGATGCTTTCTTCCGTGCAGTCTACTTCATTTCCTTTGAGCTCAACCCCATCAAAGCGTGGCATCCTCTCCGGTCTTTCTACATCTGGGACTCCAACCGGATCATGAAAAGGGAGCTGATGCCGCACATCAAGCGGAGTTTCGCCGAGCTCGATCACGTCCAAGGGCCGAAGACTGTTCTCCACCTCGCCATCAAGGCATACGCCAAAGAGGCGGCAAGCAGCGGGGGATCATCTATAAATCCGGCAAAGGTCGACCCTGACTTGATTGATGATATTATCGCTCACCGTAAGTGCGTCCTGAGAAAGCTAGACTGGCGTAGGTCGGGCAGATGCGGAGCCGTCACTGGCTTGGAACTGAAACACGGGGACAAAAAGTGAAAATCTTCATGCTGGCTGGCTCCGACACTAGCTCCACTACCCTTTGCTGGCTGTACTATCTCCTAGACGCGCATCCGGATAAGCTGGCCAGGATGCGGGAGGAGCACGACGTCGTCTTTGGCGCCGACATTAGTAAGACGGCCGCCGCCATCGCAGCAGACCCGTCGCTGCTGAACCACCTTTCCTACACCCAAGCGGCCATCAAGGAGACACTTCGACTTTACCCACCTGTCTCGAGCATCCGACAGGGCGAGAAGGGGTTCTATCTCGCGCACCCCGAAACTGGCGTCAGGTATCCCACCGAAGGTTTCCTGGTATGGGGCAGTACCCACGCCTCCCAGCGCAGCGAGCGGGTATGGGAGCAGGCGAACTCGTTCATTCCCGAGCGCTGGCTTATCCGCGACGAAAGCGACCCGCTCTACCCACGGAAGAACGCGTGGCGGCCCTTTGAGCTCGGAAACAGGGCTTGCATCGGCCAGGAGCTTGCGCAGATCGAGCTGCGCCTCGTTCTGGCCCTCACTGCCCGCGAGTTCAGCTTTGCGAGCCAGCTCCCGCTTGATGGTCCCAAACTCTTCGGCGAGATCGGTTACCAGGTGTACTCCAAGGATGTTCTCAGTTCGCACCCAAATGGAGGGATGCCTATGAAGATTAGTATCAGAAAATAAGGTCGCGGCAGGGCTGCTACGGGTTATCAGGTCATTCTACACAGCACATCATCTCTAAATATACCTCGTGAGATAGTTAACGAGACAATCTTCTAGAAGATCTCTCTGTCTACTTGCATACCGGCTGGGAGTCTTTCAGCTATTTTGTAAATAGTCCGCACATGTGCCGAGTCCACCCAAGCCCCGACTACCTCTGGCCCGCTTTGCCAAGATAACGTCTGTTATTCCCGTCGCGGCTGTTATTAAAGAGCACTGGTCTCATACCGGCTCCGCGCCCTGATCTGCTTGCCGTACTTGAAAAGGACCCAGGGCACAGGCATTAACACGAGGGCAATAAGTCCCAACAATGTGCCAGCCCATGCAACTCCAAGTCTTGAGTACATTTGAACAGTAAAAAGAGGGGAGGCTGCCGCCAGACCATACCGCGCCAGGCTATTAGCACTCATTGCGCTAGCAATGTTGGAGCCAGTATACGTGTCGGTCACTAGGGATGGGTGGACGAGATTTGTTAGGCCTTCATTCTCCCCATTATAACGCCTCCTGAAACGAAATGTGCTTTCCTTGCTCTTTATCTCAAGACGGGTACTGCTTGGTCTCTTCGCCAAAAGGGGAAACTTACAATAATGGGTCAGACTGACAAAAATGCAAAAGTTCCCCATTGCAAACGGCACGATTGCGACGGCCGGGCTTGCCCACGATATCTCTGGGCGGGCAGTCCAGGCGAACCCTATGAATCGCAGCCTCGTCAGTATATGGCCCCACCAGATTGTCTCCCCAAGCAGACGAGATACCATATACCACTAGTTGGCACGAGGGTAGCTAGGTCAGTTAAACATACAGAAGAGTCCCAAAGGGAGGCAGGCGCTTCCGATCATGGCGGGATATAGTCGATGGTCTGGTGACACCCCGTTTGGCGCATACTTGGGCGCTTGCCGACGGTAGAGCAGAATCTCGCAGAGGACGACAGTCAGGGAACCCAGGAGACAGCCGAAAACCATGGCGAGGAAGACGAGCCCGGACTGCTCGAGTCCAAAGGAGTATACCGTGGCAAAAACGTAGGGGACGGCAGCGAAGAAGCTGAAGAGAGTGGCGAACTCGCATGCCACGTACAGACACACAAAGCCCACGACCGGCTCCGTGAAGAGCATGTGCAGCGGCCTCGCAAGCGCAACCGTGACGAAATCGCCGGCCCTATCACTCCAGGACGCGCGCGCCGGCTCCGGGAGACCGAGCTGCCTAACCCGCCGGCGTTTCAGGACCGGATGGTATGTTTCGTGACCAAAGGCCAGGGAGACGGCGAGGCCGAAGGCAAGGAAGAACACCAGGGTCCATTGGGACCAACGCCAGCCCTCGCGCTGGACTACGAAGGACCCAATGACAGGGGCGACGCCAGGGCCCATGAAGGTTGTCAAGAGGAAGACGGTCGAAGGCAGCCCGCGCTCGGCCGGCCGGAAGGTCTCGCTCAGCACGCCGGCGACGATGGCGAGCGAGGGCGCGACGCAGAAGCCGGCGAGGAACCGGAGAGCGCAGACGCCGGCGAAAGTCGGACTGAGGCCAGCGCCGATCGTGAAAAGGATGCTTAGCGGGGTGGAGACCATGTACACGGGATATCTGCCCACCGTCTCGGAGAGTGGGCCACCGACGACGGGGCCAAGTGCGAGAGCGAGCACGTATAACGAAAGCGGCAGGATGGCGACGGTGCCAGAGACGCCAAACTCCTCCATGAGTTGGCCGCGGCCAGGGGTAATAATGGATGTGCCGAGCGAGCTACCGATCAATGGTGTCAGCTAGGTACTAAGTAGCTATCCGAACGGCGGCTTATATCCACCGCACGGCAGTCTTGGAGTAACGTTTCTGGTTGGAGAGTAACTTACGCAGCAAGACTCACAGAAGCCGCCATGCAAACCTGACCCAGTTTCCTCTTTCTTGGCCAGTTGAAAGGGTTTGCCGGATCTGAGGTCCAGTCCCAGTCCGGCGCCGACGTCCCCTTTTGCTCAGTCTCCATGACTCCTTGATGCCCTCCCACACCCCCTTCCCTGAGTGTGCTTCCCGGTTGGCCCTGCACGCTCCCGCCGTCAATGCTGGACTCGGTTCCATCATTGTGTTCTTGTTTCTCGGTTTTACCGAGGGTTCCTGTTAAGCCAGAAGTCAACGACATGGTTGCGGACTGGCCCGGTCTCTGTGATGTCTCGATCATTATGCGATAGCTTTGCTGCTTAGTGTGGCCGCCCGGGTTCTAATAGCATGTATGTTTTGTTACTCAGATAGATAAGGTACTGTTGCACACCTAGACACACCCTCCATGTCAGGTAAGTCGAGTCGCCACCATAACGGCCGAAGTAGGCATGCCCTTTATAAACTTGGGAAAGATATTTGGGATGATGAGGGCGTCTGCCGCCGGCTTGATTCTCTCAAGTCCTCATGCTGATTACTCAACATACATATTACGGCATTTCCTAGGCCCATGGCGAGCCCAGACTACAGGGCTCGAGAGTATGCAGCGAAAGCTACCAAACGCAACTTGCCGGCCGTTGTTGATTAGTGAACCTGAAAGCGGAGTTGCCTCGGTAGATAGACCCCGGTTTCTCAGGATATGACTAAAGTCATGAGATCCCGTTATTTGGGGTCGAGGGCCGACCCCAACGCACGAGACTTGGTGGGTTTGGTCTTGACCAATGTTCTGATGGAGACAACCGAGGCAGCATGCATGCCTCCTGGAAGGATTGTGCAATAGGGTAGATACCATAATCATCGCTTCGAATGAGGGCTCTTATTCTACAGTTGAAATTCGGAGAATTCTTTGCTTTTGAAGGGAGAAGAGAAAAGAGCCCCAGAGGACAAGATCAAATGATGAGATATAGAGCGGGATCTGACAGCCGTAAGCCGTTCGACCGTGAACGAGAGGGCGGTGGGAATGTGTGCGCCAAGACACAATGCTTATAATCTATGGTTCAACGGTTTGGCGATTGGATGTTTGGGTGACTGAAGCCTGGTGGCATCCATTGCGGTTCATTATAGGAGGGGAAAAGGGGGGAAAGGGGCAATGAAAGAGGCATGGAAACAGTAGCGGGGAGGTTTCTTCGCCGTTTCCGGCTTAAATCCGAGCGGCAACCAGAGTGAAGTTGCGATTTCCGAGGTACGTCGGGCCCCGTTGACGACCTTGGACCGACCCCGGAGGCCCTGACTCTTGGCCGGTTGAACTGACTGCTTGGTACCTGCCCGGTTGATGGAATTATCCCAAAATGTGACATAACAAATCAGACTCACATCTATCGCTACTTACCCACCCGTTTAAATATCTACCAGGTTCCTATGCTTTGATTGTTTACCAACGCACGCATTCACTCGTTTATAGCAGTGCATAATCATAAACGAAAGAGTCCTATTTGCTTTCCCCCTTGATAACATGGCGTCCGGCAGATCTTTCGAGATGCCCAAGGCGGCGTCCGAAGGCTTCAAGGATGGCACGGCGTACGATGCTCACCGGCCATCATACCCGCCCGAAGCCGTGCAGGCTCTCCTAGAAAAGCTCAAGGTCGCGGGAAAGCCAAGAGCAAGGATCGTCGAGATCGGCTCGGGCACTGGGAAATTCACAGAGGTCCTAACTCAGAGGCCCGAGAAATTTGAGATCGTGGCCGTTGAGCCCTTGGGCAGTATGCGCAAGCAGCTCGAAGACAAGAATCTCGACGACGTCAAGGTGCTGAATGGACACGCCACCATGGTTCCGGTCGGGGAGGCGTGGGGAGATGCTTGCATCGTTGCACAGGCTTTCCACTGGTAACAGCCCCTTAGGAACCAGGCGTGCATGTCTGCATACCTACCTATCTTGTTCTACCTGCCTTCTACTGACCCCAGTTCACGTCCAGGTTCGCAACTGACGAAGCGCTGGACGAGATGGCAAGAGTCCTGAAGCCGATGGCTGTCTTGGGACTCATTTGGAACATCGAAGACTGTGAGATTAACTGACCGATCCCCATCCATCCAAGATCCATTGGCGGCCTCAGCTGGCTCTTGTTCCGCCTTGGATGACAGGATCCGTCGCTAAGATATGCCGCCCGCGCTTGAACAAACAGACAACAAACCTACGTCATGGCCGGCCAGCACGCAGTGGGAGCAAAAGCTGAGCGACTTTGTCCACGCGCTCCCGGAAGACAGCCATCCCCGGTTTCGGCACTCTAAGTGGCAGGAAGTCTTTACGCGTCAACTCTCGAACAACCCCCTTCGGGCGCTGAGGGACGGCGTGACGGACCATTTGCCGCGCTTTAGCTTGCCAATCGGCGAGCAGCGGATCCCCTTCACCGTTTGGCTCGAGAAAGAGGCTATGTGGAAGCGTATCAACACGCTCAGCCAGGTCGCTGTCCTCAAGGGCGCCCGGAAGGACGAGGCCAGGCGCACATTCGACCAGGCCCTCGAGGGCCCCGACGTCGAGAGGAACGACAAGGGCGAGATCGCTCTCCACGGTGTTACGTACCTCGCCTGGACAGACAAGATCGGCGGCGGCTACTATTAGCTCAATTCAAAGTGCGCAAGTAGGCTCGCTAGCTTGCCAAGACTGGTTTGTATGGCAGAAGTCTTGGCTCCGCTTGCCGCGCCGCACCTGAATCTGGAAGACAAACACTGAGCCTCACCTCTGTGGGTAGCTGCTCTCGTGCAAGCAGGAACAGGAAGGCTCTGTGGTTGATTATCGGGTTGATTATCGGATAGCTTGAGATTCTAGAAATTCCATTCCCATAAAGGCTTATCAGGAAGACCCAAAGGATACGCAATCTGTATCCTTGACTATGATCGCACCAGCGCCATCGCCGTGAGAGAATTATTCTTCATTCCGCATTTCATTTCCGGCTGAGCTCTCTGCAGAATCGAAGAGAGAAAATGACGTAGAAAAAAAAAAGATTAACGCAAGGAGAAAAAGATAAACGGCACGATGTCAGTGCTGAAAGCGCAGCGGACGACGAGCTATGATGAGGCCGCAATGTACATGACTGAGAGGGAGGGTCAGCACAGATGAACCAGAGGATCGTGGGCGACAGCAGATGGGCGCCCGGTAGGAGGGATGATGCTCACCGTTGTTGCCACGAACGAAGGCGTCGCCGTAGGACCGCTTCTTTTGACCAGCGACCCACTCCTCGGCCTTCTCCAGGGCAATGTTCATGTAGCCGTCCACCGATTGCAGCTCGCCTTTGGAAGGGCCCGGCCTCGTCAGCAGTGTCGTTGGCAGAAGCATACCGCATGCCCGTGGCATACCCACCGAGGGGCTTCCGAACTCAACTCACCCTTGTAAATGACACCCGAGTTCAGCTTGACGGTGACCATGTTGCCGATGATGTCGCCGAGGAAGCTTGTCGGGTCCTTGCCCTCGCCTTGGGTCATCGCTCCGTTCTCCATGCTGGATGGTGGTTGTGGAAGTTGGAAGGGTAGCTAGTATGAACAGCAATCGGTGACTAGGTAGTCTTTCTTTGCCAAAGGGGTTGTTGGTCTTCAGTGGTATCTGTGCTGGTGCTGTCCCGGGCTCTAAGCCCAGATCGAATGGATGTTTGCGCAAATGGCGGGGGCTCGCGACGGAGTGGAAATGCTCCTGGTGGGGCGGGGGATTTTTAGCACGTCAATGATTCGCTGCTTCAGGGTAACCCTGCCACACGCCTTCCACCATGAAACCATCCGCCAGGACCAGAATCCATTGGATTTGATCAGCGCCGGCATTGAACTGATTTCAACCACACCGTCCCTGCACGCGACAGCGGCCAACTTAGAAAGGGAATAAAGCGCAAGGACGGTGACCGAAAGAAGAAAAATGGGAAAAGGCAAAAAGAGAGAAAAAAAAAAAAAAAAAAAAAAGAAAAAAAATGCACAAAATGTTACCATCCTAATCGCAGTTTTCAGTCGTCTCGAGAGATAAGCGGGGCCCTCCGCTTTTTTCCGCTCGTCTGCGACTTTGCCGACTTTTGGGCCCGCCGCTTGTCTTCGGCGTCCATTCGCTCGCCGAACTTCTTGGACACTTCCACGAAAAAGTCTGTGCCTAGCGTCCCCGCGAGCTGTACGAAAACAGAAGGCGGGACATTTGCGACGGCGGCCGCAATATCATCGCCGAACGGGAGGCTGCCGGATTTGCACTCTTGGTATAATTCTTCGAACTGCTGGATCAGCCTGGCGGCTTCATCCTTGCGGCCCTCCCAGAGTTCGACCGACCACTTCCTTAGATAGGTGCGGGCAGAGTCCTCCGTGATTCGCTGCATTAAGAGATCGCCCGAGAGCCTGGCGATCTTAAGGAGGCCGAATCTCATGGCTAAGGTGATGGGCTTTTGGTCGGAGCTCGCCGGGATGGCTTGGGACTGGAAGTTCAACCGATATAGAACCTCCACATAACGCCCGAAATCGACAGTGGTGACTCCGGGCAACGTGATCCTGGCACCGGACCAGGACCAGCTGCTTCTAGTCGCTTCTGAAAACCTGGTGCGTCGTTCACGAGAAGCTCACGATGAACGTGGAATGTGTCGGGACCACTGGCACCCTCCACAACCATGGCGACGGTTGGTTGCGGTATGCTTGAACGGATGTTAGCTTGTCTTGTGGCTGCGCAATGGAATCTTTTGTTCCTAAATATATGTGCCTACATGAAGCAAATCGGCTGTCTGCTGGGAGGCTGGATTTCAGGCGCATCCTTATCCTCATCGACTATTATTGGATTGTTCTCCGTTTCCCCATCCATTCTGGCTCTGAATTCTGTGGAGCGCGAGTGAGTAGGGTGTGAGGTTGCTAGGATATGATGATTGTGAGCGACAACAAAGATGATCGTCTTGAGCTATGAAGCACCAATGCGATAGAGAGTATCTTCGAGATGGATCGTAGATGGTAGTCGTAGATAGTAGTCGGCCGTGTCTCTTTCCTTTTTGATTGTCAGATAGAGATAGAAGTCAGAAGTGTAATGGTACTCGAAGAGAGCTCAGGCAGAGGCAGGTACTCTAGCCCGGTTGGATTTTATGAATCTGAGTTGAAAATATTCGTGAGGAAGGGACGCGATTATCCAGCACGGCGGCACGCTTAGCGCGGCGCTCGGTGTTCAGGTGGGTGGGTGAAGAGGCATTGAAAACGAAAGTTCGCGAGCGCAGATTGCAATACCAGCCACGGCGGGAGACCGATGGCCTCATAAGATGGAGTTTCGATGAGGCTATATCCATGTCCCAAATAGGCAATCACCAATCTTAGTCCAGACGAACGGACGGGTGGGTCGCGCGGAGCTTGAGGTGCAGGCATGAAGCCGCCAAGGATTCCAGCGCTTGAGTCGGTGGGGCACCTGACCACGCGCCTCAACACGCTCTTCGTGGGTTCACACGCGTACCACTTTCGCCATCCTATCTAGCCCATTCAAGACCCACCGCCAGCGAATTGTCTGGCGTCCGAACCGACGACGACCTTCAGTCGTGTGCTAGCACAGTGGACGGACGGGATAATCGATGCCATCGCACCCAGGACCCTCCCCCGATCGTCCCTAGACAGCCTCAATGCCGGTATATCCGCCAGGGGACATTTGTTCCGGCACGGCTTCATGACGCGAAACAACCTCCGCGACCAGCTTTCTTGGTTACTCCGCGACGTCTCCATCACTCTGCCCGCGGGGCCTTCGCTGCCCAGTGCCCCCGATAGCTTCGACAGCCAGTCCGAGCCCAGCCAAACTTCGGCCACGGGGTCCCAGCCGCAGGCTTCTGCGGCCCCAGCCCTGTCGCCGGTCGACCCCACGCCCACCACTCGGTCCACAGCCGTGCCAAGTGGCCCGTCCCCCGCCGCCGATGCCGTGCAGCCTCCCCGGAGACTAGACACGGTCGCCGCCGAAGGAGGGATGGCGAGACTGACGTCGGCCGCAAAGTCCAAGAAGCCATCGCTGATGGTGAAGGAGCAGCCGCTGCCGACCCCGGACTCGACCAGCAGCATCCCCCCGCTCCAGAGGGCCTTCTCCCAGCTGGTTGATCGCAAAAATGCACGCTCCGCAAAGAAGGAACCGCCAGCCACCCCGGCCCCGGCACCTACCGCCGCCATTCGAAGCCCCGTCTTCTCTTCGGACATCTTTTCCAATATCGACTCGATCGACCTCACGTCCGACGACGCCGCCGTCGAGTCCTCGCCCCACCGAGACGTTCGGCTGTGGGCCGAGGATTGTGCGTCTCGCCCTGAGCCACTACCCAGGAAGTCTGGCAAGAAGAGGAAGAGTGTGGAGATGAGCAAGGCCACGCCGACGCCCAAGAAGAAGCAGCTCGTGGACGATGACGACGAGTTCCCCGACGTCCACACTCTTGCCGAGCTTGGTTCGACGCGACCCAAAAGGGGCCTGTCAAAAGGGCTCCCAAGCTCCCAGGACACGCCAGTTAAGACCCGCGTGGCAGCAGCCTCGGCATATGCAACCTCTGTCATCGAGGAGCACACTGTGACCGAGACCATCAGCAGGACGAAGACGCGTGTGCGACGTGCGGACGGCGTCGCTGCGTTCACCGAGGGCTCTGCGGTACCGGCAACAGCTCCAATAGCGGCGCCTTCTGGCGGTGGAGCCTCACCTACGCGCCCAAGCACCAGGGGGGCTGTGGAAGATGCCACTGGGGGAGAGCCGCGCAGCACTCCAGGGCCAAGTCGGAAGAAGAGCAGGAAGCCCAGGGACAGTGCCATCATACAGGACTCCGAAGACGAATTTCTTACACCTCAGACAGAGCATATTTCTTTTTTCTCCTGCATGTCCGGGTCTCAGTCTCATCACGAGAACGAGGAAAGCACGCAGCGCGCTCGCGACTCGAATACTCATGTTACCGAGGACCGGCCTTCACGGACCGAGACTCCGTCAAGGAAGCGGCCGAGAGAGGTATCACCCACGCCCCAGGCCGATAATGCCGAGCCGGAAAAGCTGGTTGCACACAGCTCGGACTCGGACGGCAGCACCCTGATCATGGATCTGTTTCTCAGGAACCCCGCCGTGATAGGGAGAAAGCGCCAGGAAATCCAGACGGAGATGAAGAAGCTGTCTGCCGATTACATGCGGGCCATCAGCGACAACTGGCCGAGGGACCGAAAAGAGCAGGTCAAGGAGAACCGGAAGCGGCTCTCAGAACAGCAGAAGACTCTCGATGCCCTCGGCGCTGAGTATGAGGCCCACAAGGCCTTGTCGGAACGCAAGAATGATCTAGTCAAGAAGCTAGTGGAGACATTCGAGAAGGGAATGGACGCACCCGAGGACGAGGATGCTGCCGCCGAGATAAGCCACCAGCTCCAGGAAAAGGAGCAGAGCTTGCGGCATCTGCTGGTGGCAGCTGGCATGAACAATCTCGAACTGTTCGAGGACGTTGGCGAGCCGGTTGAGCCTAGTAGCGCGCCGCACCACGTCGTCTTCGGCACCCAGTCACCCCCTCATTCGGCCGTTCCGCGGACGTCGAGGCAAGCGAGCATATTGACGTCCACCCACGCGGACAACGCGCCACAGGTTATCCGTCAGACGCAGGTCCCGACGAGGGGGCCACCGGTTCTCAGCCGCAGGGACGAGTACGGAGACAGCATCCTAGCCCCGCAGCCGCCACCCTTTCCGCGAGAGCCAAGGCCTCAAAATAGGGAATCTGGCAGTCGAGCGCCTCCAATACACTCCGTGACCCCAGGAGTCGCTTTCTTTGACGGGCTACTTGACGACGACGACGACGACGACGATATGATGGAGTTGTGTGACAATCCTCCTTTACCCCGGCGACCACAGCCTCAAGCCCCCCCGCCTCCTGCACGCCCTGCGGCTAGCTCGAGGCCTGCGAGTCGTTGGGCTGGCGAAGAGGTCGACTACTTCAGCGACGACGACAGCATGGTCCAGTTTGCGGAATCGCTCGAACGCGAATCTTCAGGCAGACCTTCACTGTCGACTCAGGCCTCGAGATCGGCGCTCTTGGAAACGTCAGGAAATAATAGAATCGTGCCCAGGTCGAGGACAGAGCCAGCAAGGAAGGACAAAAAGGTGGATTCCGCGCCCAAGTCGTCGATATCCCGCGATCTGATGAAGCACCCGTGGTCAAACGACGTGCGGAGAGCCCTGAAGGATCACTTCCGCATGTCGGGCTTCCGGCACAACCAGCTGGAGGCCATCAACGCCACGCTCAGCGGGAAAGATGCCTTCGTCCTGATGCCGACCGGCGGCGGCAAGTCGCTTTGCTACCAGCTGCCTGCCGTCATCGACACGGGCAAGACGCGCGGAGTCACCATCGTCGTGTCTCCACTGCTCAGTCTGATGCAAGATCAGATCGATCACCTCAAGGCCCTGCACATTGTCGCGAGGCAGTACAGTGGCGATGTGGACAAAACACAGCGCGACATGATCCTGGATGCGCTTCGGAGCAGCAGGAATCCCGAGAACATGGTCAGGCTTCTCTACGTGACGCCCGAGATGATTGGCAAAAGCCAGGCGTTCCTGAATGCTCTTGACAAGGTGTACAGCAACAACAAGCTTGCCAGGATTGTCATCGACGAAGCACACTGCGTCAGCCAGTGGGGGCACGACTTCCGACCCGACTACAAGACGCTTGGCGAGGTCCGGCGGAGATTCCCCAAGGTGCCCGTCATGGCATTGACAGCGACGGCAACTCCCCACGTCATTGTGGATATTAAACACAACCTTAGCATCCCCGAATGCGAAATCTTCTCCCAGAGTTTCAACCGCCCGAACCTTTTCTACGACATCCGGACCAAGGGTAAAAACGTCGTGCAGACCATCGCCGACCTGATCCAGTCGGACCACGAGGGCGAGACGGGCATCGTGTACACGCTCTCGCGCAAGTCGGCTGAGTCCATTGCCAAGAAGCTCCGGGACCAGTCTGGAATCTCGGCGCACCACTATCATGCCAAGATGGAGACGGAGGAGAAGACGGATGTGCAGAGGAAATGGCAGGGCGGCCAGATTAAAGTAGTCGTGGCTACCATCGCCTTCGGAATGGGCATTGACAAACCAGATGTACGCTTCGTCGTCCACCACACTCTCCCCAAGAGCCTCGAGGGCTACTACCAGGAGACGGGTCGGGCCGGCCGAGACGGCGGCCAGTCCCGCTGCTACCTCTACTTCGGCTACGGGGACATCACCAGCCTCCGCAAGATGATCAACGATGGCGAGGGCAACCAGCAGCAAAAGGACCGACAGAGTCAGATGCTTAACCGCGTCGTTGACTTCTGTGAAGACAGAAGAGACTGCCGCCGGGAGGGAATCCTCCGGTACTTTGGCGAGAAGTTCGACCGCGCGAGTTGCAACAAAACGTGTGACAACTGCCGCACCGGTGGCCAGTTTGAGCTTGTCGACCACACAAAAACGGCCATTGCCGCCCTGCGGGTGATCCAGGGACGAAGGCAGACGACGCCCAAGCAGTGCGCCGACATCCTGCTTGGAAGAGGCACCCCTAAAGACGACGAGCGTCCGGAACACTATGGCGCCGCCAAGCCCCTGAAGGAGCATGTCGTCCTCAACATACTGTACCGGCTGACCGCTGAAGAAGCGTTGGAAGAGATCAACAAGCCCATCAAGGGGGGCATGGTTGCTACGTATTGCCAGGTGAGTCGTGGCGTCCTATGTAGGGCTGACTGTGGGAAAGACAACATATACCTGCGATGGTCGCCGTGCATGTGCTGACTGTCTGATTTTGCCTTGTCATAGATGGGTCCTAGAGCGCAGGAGTTTCTCCGCGGCGCACGGAAGCTCGAACTGGTCACTAAGGTTGGCCGCGGCGCTGGAGACCAGGATGCCGAAGGGCTACCCAAGAAGAAAACCAAGAAGAGTACTGTCGGCGAACAGTCTAGGCTCCCGCCATCAACAAACGTGTCATCCCCGATTCTAAACGTCCGAAAGAAGAACAGCGGCAGGGTGTATCTGCAAGTCGAGGATGACGAAGAGTTGGATGCAGCCCCGGCTGGACCGATCCACGCAAACGGGTATGCCAAGGACGGCTTCGTTGTATCATCAGAAGCCGATGACGACGACTACTTCGAGCCGATGCGCCCGTCCACCAAGGGGCGCCAGCGAACGCTCGACGAGATGCGCAGACCTGTCCAAGGCAGCAGGGGCGGCGAAGTCGAGATAGACGAGATCCATGGAGACTTTGTGGAGCAGTTTGTGCAAGAGGCGAAGCTCGCAGAGGAGAGGATCCGCAACATCAATAGCCTACGAAGAGTGCTCTTCTCGGAGCAGCAGCTGCGCACGATGGCCATTAGGTGGACAACGTCACTCAGTAATATGTGCCTGATAAGCGGCATCAGCCAGGACAACGTTAAGAAGTACGGCGGCCAGCTCTTGCCTGTCCTCCTCAAGTACCACAACTTCTATCGCAACGCCATGGGCACTAATGGCGCTGGGGATGATGATGATGTCGTGGACCTTGTCAGCGATGGTGACGACGACGGAGATGACCATGGCGGTCATGGCCACCACCAACGGAGACAGCCGCCACCGCCGGCGCAGGCTCGTCGGTCTGCAAAAGGAAAGAAACCGGCGCAAGAAAGCTTCTTCTCGGACGAGGCGGAGGAGGATGACGACCAAGAGGACAGCTTTGAACAGTCGAGATATTTCAATGGTGGCCAAGGGGGACCCGAGACCGCGGCGGAGCGCGAGGGGCGCGAGTGGAACGAGAGGTTTGACCGGGCCGGGGAGGCGGCGGGGGCGCGGACCAAGTCGTCGCAGCCGCGCTCACGCAACGGCTCAGGCTCGGGGGCCGGCGGAAGGAGCTCGGGCGGCTGGAAGGGCGGCAAGAAGCCGTACGCGCGCCGCTCCTCGGGCGGGGGCGTCGCTAAGCGCAAGACGTTCAGCAAGAAGGCCGGGGCCGCCAGCAAGAGCGGTGGCGCCTCGGCCGCTCGGGCAGGGGGTTCCGGCGGCGGCGATGCTTCTGCTACAGCTCGGGCCAGGGCTTCGGGCAGCGGCGGCAATTTTGGCCTGATGCCGCTTTGAGTGGTGTGGTTTTGGAACAGATGGGTTCCTTGGCGCTGGAATATTTTTTTTAATGATTTTTTTTCCGGCCCTTTTTTTCTGGAGGCCGTTTCTTGATGAGGATGAGCTCACAGACGGAGAAAAAAAAATGCGTATTTATAGCCGGGCTGGGGAATGATGTATGTAGGTATGCTGTCGTTTGCATCGGCACGGCGTTGGGCTTGCATTTGCATCTATATTTATTGGCATTTTTGGCTTCAATACACCAATACACACATCGCTGCCAGCCAGAGCTCCCTGATAGAACCCATTTCGTGTGGCTCACTACCTCCCTCCTCATTCCTCCCCCACCGCAGAAGCAACAATCGTGGGCAACGTAGGCGACAGGAAACTATAGGTACATACGTTGTCTCATGAAAATAATAACTGTATCGACCCTGTGTCCCTGCCGGGTCGTAGAGGTCTAGATTCGCTTATTGATAAGTATCTTACAAGATTTGGGTATCGGTTGCGCTCTGATCTCTGTAAAGCAAAACAAAAATATGTACTTCGTACCTGCCTACCACGTAGGGAGGACGACAAGTACGTAGCCCACCCAGGCCGGCACGATATCCATCTGATGCAGCTTGGAGTCGGTGCCTGCCCTTGAATCCCTCCGACGTATTACGTACCCCCTGGCCTGATTGGCTGACTGACCAAACGAACAAACAAGCTCCTATAAAGTGTGGAGCGCCGTGGCGATTCCACAAAATCGAGCCGCTGTTGATTGTTCATGTTCATACCACTCTGTGTACACGGACAAGCTTGACGCGTCCCCGCTAAATGAACAGTGGAAGAGAAAAATGGGAAATTAAGAGGAAAAAGGGACAGCCTTTGTGGTGGCTGGAAGAAGAGAGGGTGAAGGCTGTGCTGCCCTAAATATGTGGTTGTTGATGGAGCCGAGAGCAAGATCGGGCCACCACATTTTTTGTGTGTACTTGACATGGGTGCCGAACGGTTATTGGCGAACGACGCTTTGCCTAGCAGCCGCTCAAGACCAGCTCAGGGTGCTACCAAAGCCAGTCTCAAAACCCGTGGTCTGGTTATCTGTCTGTGAGGGGGAAAACAAACTGTTTTCATGCAGGCATAATCGAGCGATTCGAGCCAAGGACAGTGACTCAGAATCTCCACCTTGGCTTGCCGTCCCCAGGCGGTTTCTGATCCGAGTCATTGCTGTGGCTATTGCGCATGGCGGCGCGCGCTCCAGCCAAGGCCTGCGGGCTGCTGCGTCCACCCATCGCGCTTCCCGCCCGCTCGTTGGCAGAGCGAGGGTTAGGGAACAGGCTGGCCCTGCGGATCGAGGTCAGGGAGCTAGCCGGGCGCTGTGAATCGGCAATCAGGTCGTCGGGCTTTTCTGGTGGCATAGACACGCGCCGGTTACCGGTAGCCGGCAGCGAGGTCTGGTTGGTGAAGCGTGACTTGGACAGCGTCAGTTGCGAGTAGGGGCCCGGAGACGCCAACTTCTCGCGGAAGGACATGCGGTTTATAGATCTGGAAGGGGTGTCGTCTGGCATGGGCGGGGACGAGGCGGCGCGGCTCAAAGGGCTTCGAAGCGGTAGCTTCGAAGCGCTCGTCTGGGGCGATGGGGTCGCTTCGGGCTGCAGGGGTTTGAAGTTGTGACCCGTGTCGATGCCCGTGGTGGACATGCTCCAGCGCGGGCGTCCCGGGATAGTCGACGGCGGGCGACTAGGGTTGCGTTTCGCCTGCGGGGTGACGGAGCCAGAGCTGTCACGGCTCGGCACCGTGAGGCTGCCCGTGGTGGCCAGCCTCGAGACAGATTTGCGGGTGAGGTTCGAACCCAGGCCGCCCGTCGTCGTCGCGCTTCGCCGGTTCGACGGCTGGGGAAGGTGGCTGCCCATGCTAGATGACCGCCGCTTGTTGACGCTCTTGTTTGTCGGCGTACCCATGTCAAGACCCAGGCTGGACATTATCACGGACGACGGGGGCGAGCTCTGAGGAGTGTCGTGGCCGCTTCCGAGGGTGGAGCGGTCGTTGGAGAGCATGCTCGAGATGGAGTCGCGAAGCTGCTGGCCCTTGTTGGAGACAGCAACCTCCTCGAGCGCGGAATCCATTTCCCGCATGCGGTCCTTCAGCTCTTCCCACTTGGCCTGCAGCTCCGTGTGCAGCCGCAGAATCTCGCCGTTGACAGTTAGCCGATCCCTGATGCCGCGGTCGATGATGGAGAGCACACGCTCCACGGCCGGGCCATAGTGCGTCTTCTTGGCCTCGTAACTCTCGATCTTCTTGCCCATCATGGGCGGGTTCGTCAGGTGCATGCCGGCGTCGACGGCTTCCTTGAGCTTGGCCACGCTCCGCTCGACCGACTCGTACATCTTCTGTGCCTGTCGACCCGCGCCACGGAAGACTAGTACCCAGCGGTCCTCGCCCAGCTCCCGGCGCAGGTTCTCTGCGTCCTTTTCGAGTTTGCGGTAGCTATTGTCCAGACCCATCCGCCGCATCTCCAGCTCGTCGCAAGCCGTGGGAAATGTCTTCTCGGCTCTGGCCTGGAAGGCCGAGAGCCGCATAGGAAGGAAGTCAAGCGAGGCGCGCAGGGGCTGCATCCTAGCAAAGAGCGCCAGCAGGCTCGAGTCCTCCTGAGACATACTTGGAGGCACTGGAGAGCTTGGGCTTGCCGGGAACACGGGCAGGCTGAAGCGGTTTTGCTTCGCCTGCAGCCTGGTGGCGGGCGGCGGTGTCTCCTCAACGATGGTTTCGAGGTCGCCAATGTCGACGTTCTCGGTGCTGCTGGTGACGGCCATGATGGACTTGTGGCGTCGCTCCTCCATCTCGAAGACGAGCCGGCCGAGCTCCTCCATCTCATTCTGTATGTCGCCCAGCACCATGTTCCACAGCTCCTCCCACTCCATGGCGATCTCGACCTGGCCCTTGACGGTCCTCAGCGTGTCGTGAATGCTGGCCCACTCCTTGGTGATGGAGTCCATCTGCATCACCGTCTTCTGAAGGTCATCTGGAGCGACCGAGGCGATGTCCGGGCGGCTGTTCAGATCCTCAATAGCCGAGAGGTACACTTTGATGAGCCCCTCAAAGCGATTGATGGCGCTCTCTACCTCCTCCAGGCCCTCGCGACCGCCGGCTGCGGCCCACTCGACGTCATCCTCACTGTCGAGGCCGCCGATGACCTCAGCTGCCTTGGAGATCCAATTCCTAATCTGCTCCGCGGCACCTATGAGGGCCCTTGCGGCGGCCTGAGCTGTGGGTATTGCGGCGACCTTGCCGGACAAGGACTCTGCATCCGGCAGCTGGAGCGAGGTGAGCTGGGCCAGCTGGTTGGCGAAGGATGCTCGCGACAAGGTGTATATGGAGCCCGGTCGCTGCAATCCCAAGGGATTGAAGTACAAGTCCGGGTTGAAATCCAGTGATGAGGTGGTGGCGGAGGCAGGGGGCGGGAGTGGAGGCGAGTCCTTTGGGGGCGGCGGAGGTGGTGGGCTGTTGCTCTCCGGAGAGAGAGGGGGTGTGGCATCCCCCCTTGCGACGTGCTGCTCGCGCGTCTCTGGCTGGGCCTTGGTGCCATTGCCATTAGTGTGGTCAGGCAGGCGGAACTTGTTGGTGTCCATCTCCAGCGGAGAGGGTACCTGGATCTCGGGGAGCAGATGAGGCGGCTCAAGATCAGGGCTCAGGCCGGCGTCGTCCGACGCCTCGGCAGAGGCGCGCTGCTTGCCAGGCTTGGGCTTGGGCGACCACCCCTTCAGACTGCTAGTAGAGGGGATGCGCACGAGTGCGCCCTTCCACGGACGGCCGCGGCGCTCGACGACGGTGGCTTCAGAGCCGGCCTGGTGGCCTTGGTCGAGCTGCCTGATCTGGTCCTCGGGCAGGCGACCAATGTTGGCCTCGGAGCGGCCCGAGGGTGGCGGCGATTGCTTGCGGGAGCCGCCGAAACCGAGAGCCTTCAATCGCGCGGCCAGACCAGGCGAGGGTTTTCGAGCAGAGACGCGACGGCGGACGGGAGACGAGGACGGGGACGAGGACGAGGACGCGAGGGCGGCGGCGGCGGTGTGAGCATCTGCCGGGGAAGCCTGCGAGGATCCGTCGTCGGGTGGGTTGACCGAGACGGATACTATTATTGGCGCCGCGTCGGTGGAGCCAGCGAGGGTGGGTGCGGCGGACGTGATGTTGAGGTTAAAATTTGGGGGCGTGTCGCTGGTGGTAATGCTGCTGTGGGCGCGGTAATCGATATGGTCGCGATGGTTGCTGTCGTCGGACGGGTTCAAGTTGGTGCTAATGCCGTTGTTGCTGTTGTTGTTTTTGTTGTTGTTGCTGCTGGCGAGGTCGGGTGCAGCAGGGACAGGATTCTGCAGATTAACATTGGGTGCAGCTGGCTGGGCGGGCTCATTCGCCAGTAGCTGTGGATGCGCGCTGTGGTAGTGCTGGTGGTGGTGGTTATGGTGGTCAGGAAAGCGGAGCAGGGCCAGGTCGCTGGAGACGTCAGCGAGGTCCAGGCCCATGCCTGTTGACAGGCCAGGGCTCCAGTTGCTGCTGCTGCTTGCCGCAACAGTAGCAGCAGTAGGAACAACAGAAGGAACAGCACCATCTGACGCCCCGGCCGTTACCGTTGAGGCCCAGTGTTCCGGGGCGGCCGTGCTGCTGTTGCTGGTGCCCTTACGGTTGATGTCGGAGGTGGCTGGTTCCGGTGCTAGGGCTGCTGCTGCAGGTGCTTCTGGCGCCGGCTCTCTGGGGCTCGAGCTGGTGCAGGTGGACGGCGGCATCTGCATCATGCTGCTGTCTCTGCCCCCTTCTTCGGCTTGGTTGCTCGCGGCTTGGTTGCACGATGGGATTGGGTTCATTTACTCCAAACGGGCAGGCGTGCTGCATCGGCAAGCTCCAAAGGGCCTTCCTCGCAACGTGTTTGGCTGCCAGCAGTGGTCCAAGGAGGAGCGGAACCGAGGATCCGGGGGGCGCGCGCGGCTGGCACCCTCTTGCAGCAACAGCGCTGATGCCTGTCGGCTTGTCTGTGTGTTGCCCGGGAGGATGGTGCGGTGGTTTGGGCTAGTGAGCTTAGGTTGGGCGAGGCTGGGGGCTTGTGGTGCCAGTCTGCAGTGGCGGTGGACCAGGGTTGCGATGGATTTGGAGCCCTCGACTGGTGCTGCCGTGGCGTGGTGGCTGGATCTCTGTGCAATCAATCCAGCGTGCGGAGGGCGCCGCGCTGCGCGACCAGTGCTGAGCACGGCGAGCTCAACTGCAGGTGCGCGCAATTCTCAACGAGCAATAGAGCTGGCAGAGCTCACTCGAAGCTCTGGCCACGCCGCCCACAGCTTGCTGCTGGAGGGGAGGCGAGGCGAATCGAGGTGCAACCCGAATTCGTTGCAGCCTGCGTCATGGAATGCAATGCGACAGCTCACTTTTTTCCCGAACCCAAGGGACCAGCTCTCCACTCTCCTGCAGCACGGTTTGGCCTGCACCACCTCCCGTGCTGCACGCGGCGGCGGATGCGGCCGAGACCCAGGCTTGTCGGGCTGGCTTTTCGGCGCCGGCCTTTCTACTGCAGAGAAGAATGTCGGCCGATCGTCTTACCCGGGTGGATGAAGGGATGCGCTGTGGTGAAGCCAGCGGTCATTGGCGATGCAGATGCTGGCTGGCTGGGTCGAACTAGGTTCTTTTGTTCGGCAGGGATCGGCGGCTACGAAGGGATTGAGTATTCGATGCGCTCGTTCACTACTCCGTCGGCCGCCAGGAACTTGAGTTGGGAGCTTATGCGGGTTGGCCGGCGTTGGCCGCTGGTCGCTGAGGCAGTTGGGAGAGGTGGTGGATTGGCGCGTGCTTCGTCTCGTCCGGAGCTCGGAAAAGGCAAAGTGAGAAAAAGAGGAGACAAAAAAGAACTGGAAACCAAAAACGAGCCAGGGATGCAACTTTTACAACACAGCGCAAGACCAGCCCTGAGAGGCAAACGGAACAATCATGTCCTAAAAATGTTCACATCTGGCATAAGCGTAGCAGCCGGGAATTTTGTTCATTTGATTTCCGAGGTAAGAAAAAAAAAAAAATAAGTCTACATTTGCAACGGTAGTTCTGACTGTCCGGATCTCAGATTCTCACGCATCGGTAGACGTAATAGATTCCTCCAAAGCTTTGCCTGCTCGATGGTGGCAACGGAGTAGTCTGGAGTGAGCGGGCGAAGGTCTGAATCCGTCGTCGGCCGAATCAAACGCCAAACCAGGCCGGGTCCAGTCACGAAGCGACGGGGAAACAATTGAGCGAAATGATTTCGTGTTCGTCCCTGGCAATCTGGGCCAGCTATCCCCCGACAGTACCGCACACAGCCTGTGATCACTGTGATCGCTGTTGTGTGTCTTCTCCATCAGCTCTCGAGGGATATCCAGTCACGGGTTTCGACTGGTCGGAATGAAGCGATGAAACGTCGACAAGATTGTGGGTGCAGGCCAGCCCATGTGCTCAACGGTAACGGCGGCGGTTGTGCTCAGCCATACCGAATGCCACTGTGCGAGACGAGGTCCTGCGCTGTGCAGGCAATACTGGGAAGCACAGTACCAGGCTGGCTGGGCCAATTGTCCGTGTGTTGTCTCTCTATATTCTGGTCGGCTCTGTCGGGGCAACAAACTTGGACGCATTGCGGCAGCCGTTGTCCAAATCTACGAGGCCTGCACCTAATCAAACGAATGAAATCGAACATTCCGTTCCAGAGCAACAAAACCTTAGTTTCCTGCAGCGTTGCCTGGGCGTTGCCCCCCACGATGCTGGCTGCCCCTTGTTCCCGCCTCGCTGCAAGCACGCTAAAATTCCAGAAGTCATCAACGTGGCTTGGCCCGGCACCTGCCGAACACCCCGACGACACTGCAAAATGCTCCCAGCTCCAAGCAAATGCGGATGCCTGCGCAGCCCTTTGGGCGGCATAATGCCAGATGCCATATGTCTGGCATAACCGAAAGCGTAGGGCGACGCAGCGCGCGAGCGAGGGCTGCATCCCCTCGCTGTCTCGCTCAATATGGTGGGCCGATCAGAATTAGATGCCACGGCTACTGCTTCCAAGCTTCTGTCATTAGTCCAAAGCCCACCAGTTCCATTCATCTTGTTTCACACGGTCCCCTAAACCCCTGGCCACTCGCAGGGTTTCCCCACCAGCACCCGCCCAGCCCAGACGCCTATTCGTCCGGTGCGCGACGCGATATCTAGCCAACCCCAGCGCCGGCATGCATTCTCCAGCGGCGTCCACATGCCCCCGGCCCCAGATGTTTTCTTTTCTGGCCCGATTCGCACGCACTGCATGCACCAGCGTGCTCTAGCCTGCATCGTGGCCCTCTTTCTCCCGTCTGTCATTTGCCCCCTCCCACCCCTTCTCCAGTGCTACTCACCAAGCTCTAGACGATCCTTTCCGTCTCCTCGAGGCCTGTGTGACTGTGTGATCTCTCCGTCTTTCTGTTTCAATCCTTCCATCTCGCAGCTCCGGCCCGCCAGTCACTGCCTGTCCTGTGCTCTGCTTTCTCGTGCCGCTGTGAGTGCCGGTTCGTCCCGCCCCCAGAAAACCGACGTCTGCCACCAGACTCCTCCGACACCTTGACAGTCTGCTCCGCGGCTTTCCCCCGAGCCGACATGGCTGCCTCTCACGATGAGCCGCCGACATTCCGCCGCGACTCGCCGTCCCCCGACCTCGCCCCAACGCCTGCTATAGGCGCCTGCCCGGAGCTGTCCCGCTGCCTCTCAACAGCCTCTTCGGCCTCTCATGGCTCTGCTACCACCGACACCTCGCACCTGCGCGAGTCCCTCGGGGGCGCCAGCGACATCTCGGCCCTCTCCCGTCATTCCTCCGCTAGCTTTCAGTCTTCCTCCCGCCGATCCGATGTTAGCCGACACTCTATCATGAGTATGGACCGCCCCGCAGTCAAGAGGCGAGGCTATATGCGCCCGCTCGGCACCGACTTCGCCGCCAGCGCCCGCCAGCGTGAGAGCGTCCTCAGCCTCGGCAGTATCACCCATCTCCAGTACTACTTCGCTCGAACCGGTCTGCTCGACGGGAAGGGCGGCCAACTCTCCCGCAAGCGAAACCAAAAGGCCCAGACCTTGGACTTCTCCCAGCTCGACAGCTCTTCCTTCTTGGCCCCCAAGCCTCGTTCCGCCACCGATGTTGACACTTGCGCCTCTCTGGGCAGCAGCCCAGACCTTGGTCTCACCGGTCAGGGCTTCGTCGAGTCCCCTACCACCGAGCAACACCCGGATGTGTTTGACGACGACCACGACGGCTTCTACATGGACGAGTATGACGACCCGGACGCCGCCGGCATGCTGCCCCCGACCGTGAGCACATATAACCACCGCGAGAAGCCGCTTCCGAAGCCGCCTTCCATGGAAGAACTCCGTGTCGAACTGTCCAATGCGCTGGACACGGCCGCCAAGTCGCTGACCGAGGCTCGGACTGCCAAGGACCCGACACCTCTCTCCAGCCCCATCCAGCCAGTTAAAAGCCCGCAGCAGCAAGTGCAGGAGCAGGATGACAAGCAGCCGAGGTCACCAAAGACAGGCGGCTGGCACGAGGTTCAAGGCGTCCATATCCTAGATGTCGTGACGCTAGCCATCAGGGCCGCCAAGGTCTACTATACCAGTCACGACCACCCGGACAGGCTCGACTCAATCAAGTCCGAGAAGGCAGTCCGAGCCGAGCTGCTCTCCGTCATGGACGTTCTCAAGCGCATGGCCACGCGCAACTTCGTCGGCGGCATGCGCGAGGAGGAATTCAGCACTATGGAGTCGTGGATCGCCAGCTTGCGGGATATGCTGCGTCACGAAGACGAAATCGTCGCTGCCGAGCGTGCCGAGCGCGCTGGATGGACCTGGCTCCGCGATGCCAACTGGGCCGACCCTGCAAGGCGTGTCGACCGTGAGTTCGCCTTCATCCAGTCGCTTCTGGCTGGGGGCGGCGTCTTTGCCGTCAACTCCAGGTCAAAGAGCAATGGCAGCGGCGGCCACTCGCCTGGGGCCACCACTCCTATCTCCACCACTCCCACCACAGCCACGTTCGTCCTTCCGGGACTTGTCCCCGCGCCATCAACAGGGACCCTGGGCGTGGCGACACCACCACCTGAAGAGGACGAGCCCCTGCCCACCTGGACGCCGATCGACAGGGACGCCCCGCTGGAGTCACAGGAGCTTCCCACCCCTTTCCTCAAGGCGATGCAAAACGGCCGCTGGCTGGTGCGGCTGCACAACGCGGCGGTGCGTAAGTCGCAGCGTCGCTTTGGTGCCATTGGAAACTACCACACCGACACCCAGAAGCCGTATCGCTGTGCCGACAACCTGAGGTACTGGGTCAAGGCTGCTGAGCTGCGCTGGGAGATCCAGCTGCGCGGCGTCGACGCGCTTGCCATCGTATATGACAACTCGGGCCCGGCTGTCTGGCTCGCCTTCGAGGACGCCATCCTAGAGTGGTGCCATAAGGTACGCGAGGAGATCGCCTCTGAGCTGTCCACCTCGGGTCTTCTCTAAGGCTGCGTCCCGATTTTCTTGAGTTATGCTCAGCGCTGTGCCGTGCACGGCCGGCCCAGTCATGCCTGTCACCACCTTACCCGAACCCACCTTGCCTCGACAACACACTCGGCGCCTAATACTCTACCTCACCCTAATATCCGGCCCCTCCCAAGGGGCAACCGTGCATGGCCACGCCAAACATTACGACTGATGGGACTCGACTTGCGCACTCATGATAGAGCCACATTTGTTCTTCTCCTTTATCTGTCATCTGCCCTCGACTTTCTATGGCACCCACGCCCTTTACTTCTTTCTTTCTTTCTTTTCTTTTTTTTTTTTTTTTTTTTTTTTTTTTTTTTTTTTTTCTCTCTGCCCATCACCACTCCTTGATGTGTTTGGATGCCTCGTTTCTTGGCTTGGATCGAATCAAATTGGGATTATATGATCGCGCCGTTCCCCAGGTGTTGGCGATCTCGGGAACGGAACGGGGGACCTGGCGGAGAGATCTGTTGACACGAGCCATACACAGACCCCACCAATCGACTGAAGTCGCCCCCTAGACGCAGATTCCTGCCCTCTTCTTCTCTTTTCCCCCTCCGTGGCACTTCTGGTCTTGTCTCGCATATACCCCCCGGCATTTCTTAAGGCGTCTGTCATCACTCGACGTAAGTCTATCTTGGTTTCGTCGGTTGGTTTATCTTCAGCCACAACATGATTTCAACATGTTCTTCTCATTCCGTCTCCATGAGACCCTCCTTTTTGTATCCCCGTCTCTGTTCGGGTGCATACCTAGACACCTTGTCGGTAATGGCTCGGTTCATCTTGGGCTTTTACCCTTTCGTTTTTTTAATTGCTCCTTTGCATAGGCATTGAGGAGAGAGGTAGACAGATATCTCGAGAATAATGGCAGCAAAGTTGTCTGAACTTGCCCTTGACAAATCCGCCTTCCGATCTCAAATCCTCCACGAAAACCTCGTATAATTTCCTTGTTGCGGGGTCTTCAGCCGCAGGCAGGAGAGCGGAGATGTCTCCTGGGACTATTCCCCAAAGGATCTGGCCTGGATTGTTGGGTAGAATTGACCGCCTCAGGCAATTGGCACGACCTAGCCAAAGTGCCCAATCATGCACATGCAGCCTTCTTGGTTCAGTCCATTCCGCCATCAAAACCTTGCCCACCTCAAGCGAGGTACCTACGCTCTAACTCGCTACGGTGTAGGTGGTTGGTCGGACGAAATCCTTCAAACTATGTCATGACGCACGATGAGATTGAATATAGGCAGCAGGAGCGGGTCTCCTCTCGCCAGAGCCAGACGCTGCTCGTCTGCTTCTTCGTCCTGTTTCGTATCTGCGATAATCGGTTCTTGCTGAAGGTCACAAGACTTCGTGAGCCTTTCGCGGTTGGACGAACCCCACCCTCCTTAGGCAGCACACGTCGAAAACACGCGCCTTCCGTAGCGGTGACGCCACTTGGCGGAGGGCTGCCTGGGACCTTTAGGCGTTAGTCTCAATCGATCGCGAGAGCGGGGAGCTGTGCCCCATGCCTGCACGACGTTGCCTGCGGGTGAACAAGTTGCTGCCACGCCCAGCTGGATGGCCTCATCCAGAAGCTGCAAGCTCCAGCGGGACTGGAACCGGTCCTACCAGGGGCTTTTTCGACAGGCAGTTCCGAGGCGGCGCGTTCTCCAAAGCATTTAAACCCGCCGCGCACGCCTCTCACCAGCAAGCGTTCCGGCGATTAAAGCACCACGGTCTCGTGCTCTCTTCTCTTCGTTGTTGCCCCTCGTCACCGACAACGAGGACGTCTCCCAAGCTGCAGCTCACATGCAAGCCTCGCCAACCACAGCCTGTCAGTTGTCTGCCAAGCACCACTAGCACGGCCGCCACCGCCAACCGGCCACCCTTTGTCTTTGGCCAGTCCTCCTTTGTTCAGTCTTCCCGCCTGCTTCGAATTCCCGCTCCCGCTCTCTCGTCTTCTTCCTCCTCTATCTATTCGTCCAACTGCCTCCGAACTCCATCTACGCCCCTTCGTCGGTTCTGGCCTCGCCACCATGGCTGCCTCCAAGCTCCCAGACCTTCCCGTCCCCCATGCCGGGCTGGTGGCTCACCTTGCGGGAAATCCCGAGACCCCAATCACTGAGCTCCTGGAGCCGTACCGCCTCTTTGAGCAGGAGCTCCGTGGTCTCTACGCCCAGGAGCCAGACCATGAGGCCCTGCGGAACCCACATGTGAATGTGCTGCCCCTCTTCACCGCGTCCACACCGGACATCAAGATCCGCGCCCGGGCACTTGATGAGGAATCCCAGGACGAGAAGGACCGGTACATCATGTCCCTCCCTGATGAGCACCGCCGCGCGGACGGGTCTCCTGCGGTCGTGGGTTCCCTCAAGCGTTTCCGGGAGAATTTCAACGTCTTCAGCGAGTCTGCGCTCGTCGACTTGAACTGGGACAATGTCGTCGTCTCCGGGTCGGCTGTGACGAGCTGCCTCCTGCCCGTGCCCAAGCAGTTTGCCCAGTCCAAGAGGGCGTTGCGCGAGTTCTATCACGAGAAGTTCTGTCCCGCCTCTGATGTCGACCTGTTCCTTTACGGCCTCACCGAGGAGCAGGCGCTCGCCAAGATCGCAGAGATCGAGGGCAGCATCAAAGACTCTATCCTGACCGAGTGCACCACGGTCCGGACCAAGCATGCAATCACTATTTGCAGCAGCTATCCCACCCGTCATGTATGCCTTTATAACCGCCCTCTACGTCTTCCTCAGCACCATTACTTGAGATGGAGCTTCTCTGAAGAAGTGCTAACTCGAGGATTACCAGGTGCAAATCGTGCTTCGCATCTACAAGTCTGTCTCCGAGATACTTACTGGGTTCGATGTCGACTGCTCTGGTGCGGCCTACGATGGCAAGCAGGTCTACTGCACTCCCAGGGCGTTGCAGTCGTTCGTGACGCAGATCAACCGCGTCGATCTCTCGCGCCGTAGCCCTTCGTACGAGAACAGGCTGTCTAAGTACAGTCACAGGGGGTTCGAGGTATACTGGCCAGGCCTCGACCGGTCGCGGATCGACCCGACCATTTTCGAGCGGAGCTTTCGCCGCACCCTCGGTCTAGCGCGGCTGCTGGTGCTCGAGCGCCTGCCTACCTCTACCGCCCGGGAGCAGTATCTCGACAAACGCCGCGAGGAGAGGGGTCGGCCTGCTCTGAATCGTGGCTACTGGGCTAGTGGTCTCAAGGGCAACATCAAAGAGAGCCATGAAGATGAGGTTGCTGAATGGGTGAACGAAGACGAAGTCTCCAACTATCACACTTTTACGATACCTTACGGTCCCAGGTTCACCGCTAAGAAAATCGAAAAGCTGTGCTACACGAGGGATCTGCGTAAGTCGCCGTAACACTCAATCTCCCCCTTATTCGTTCATCAGCCTGGCAGCTGGCAATCGTAATGACTAACAAACCTGGCCTGCACGCAGTTCTCAACGCTGAGTGGAACCAGCCCAAAGAACGCGAGGTTTATCTTCACCGCCACCCTGCTTTCTTTGGCCGTTTCGTCGACGTCATTGAGGACTGCTGTGGATTCTGCCCAAAAGCCGTAACCGAGGAAGAGCTCGCCGTCGCCGAAATAGAGGATAAGACGTATGTCTCAGGGAAGATCTCGTTCATCAAGGATGACCCGGGCAGACAGGAAATCGGATCATTCAACCCGTTGACCGACGACGACTGGACCGAAATGGCCTATGTGGGCAACACAGCTCGCTTATGCCAGGCCATCGTTGACGGTGATGCAGAGCATGTCCAGGACTGGCTTGCGCAGGAGGGAGCCGACCCCAACAAGAGAGACCACACCGGCCGTGCTCCCCTGCACCTGGCCGCCATGACCTCGACCCCGGAAATTGTCCGGCTTCTGGTGGACAAAGGCGCACGCCTGGTTGCACGCCTCGCCGATGGTCGGACGGCGCTTCATCTTGCGGCCGAGCGGGGAAGCGTTGACATGGTCAAGATCCTCATGGACAAGAGCAATGAGAACGAAGCCGAAGCAGAGGAAAAGAAGGATCGTCAGCGCAGTGCCCAAGCTACCGGAGTCAAGGCCACTGCCGGAGAATCACAGGTGCCGACCAAGTCGGAAGAGTCGCGGGATGAGGACGAAGAGGACGTCTCAGATGGCGAGCTCGTTGACGACGATGACCTGTCGGACGAGGACGATGAGGGCCGGAGCATGGCTACGGGGTCATTTGTCAAGATCAAGCGTGACGATTCCAAGCCAGGGGCTCAAGACGTCATCCCAGACGACGAGGGCGACGACTTTTACGATGTAAACGTCGTCGCCTGGGACACGCCGTGCTCGGCCCTCCACCTTGCCATCATCTCGGGGCACGAGGATGTCGTGAAGCTGTTGTGCCAGGAGTATGGGGCGGATGTACTCCTCCCTGTCAAGATTCTCGGTTACGACTCTAAGCCGGCCGCTGCCCTGCTCACTCTTGTCTTGACTCTTTCGCTGCCTGTCGACCAGGCGAAGAGCATGACCAAGACACTCTTGGCCCTGGGAGCCACCTCTGCACAGGCGGATATGAAGCACATGACGTGTTTCCATCGCTACGTCGACAGCGGCGCTTCCGAGCTCGTCGAGACTCTGTGGGACCTCGACCCGGTGGGAGCCAAGACCTCCATCAATCACCTAGCCTGGCCCGACTCCTGGAAAGCAATTGGCCCTCTACAGTCAGCAGTCCAGAACGGTGATTCGCGCCTCGCGCTCAAGCTTCTCGACGCAGGCGCCATACCCGAGATTGACTTTGAGACGTGGTTGAAATCGGCCAAACAGGCGATTGAGAACCGGTTGGGCACCGCCGAGAGCAACACCGACACCTTCAGGGCGTCGGTAGACCAGCCTCTGATCCTGGCCCTGGAATCCGCGGACTCAACGAGCGCCATCGGGCTGCTGGAGCACGGTGCCAACGTCAACACTCTCACCCAGATGTCTTATAATATCCTGAAAGGGGGATGGTGGAGCAATTACAACACAGGCGAGACAGCATTGGACGTTGTTCGGAGGCAGCTGGCCGTCGCCCGCAAATACGAGGGCGAGAAGCCGTACGGAGCGGTACCACAACCGCTCGTGGGTGCTGAGGCTGCCCTCGAAGGGCTTATTCCGGGCACTTGGAAGCACTGGGTCGTGACCCAGAGCATCGCCGACGCCCAAAATGCGGCCGAGTCACGCGCCAAGGCTTACGCGGATGGTTTGAAGAGGATCGAGGAGACGAAGGGGCGCCTGGAGAAGAAGGAAGCCATCACCGAGATCGCACGTGCGCTAGAGAAAGTCGAAACGGCCATCTTGGAGCGAGGTGGCAAGACCTTCGATGAGCTGCATCCGGGCGTGAACAACAAGGACAAAAGAAACTCGACCGAGCCTGATTTTGCAGAAAAACAGATATCATTCGAGTTCAAGCACGCCTTTTATGGCGTCAAGGACATGACACCGGCCCGGGAAGTCGCATACGTCGAACTGTTCGAAGCAGCATGGTCCGGGAACCTGGAGAGGATCAAAGAGCTTACCCTTGCCTCTTGGGACACGGATAAGCGCGAGCCTCCTCTCGTGGTGTCTGTGAAGGATACAAGACAGAACAATCTGTTTGCCATCGCGACCCTCCGGGGACACCGGGACGTCGCCGAGGCTATCCTCGAGATTGCGCAGGCGCAGTATGCTCCGGAAGAAGCCAAGACCACTCGGTTCACTATGAACCGGTCAGAAGACGACTCGGACTGCTGCAGCGATGACGAGTCTGTCGACGAGGATGACGACAACCCGAGGATATTCGCTCGGATCGTGGATGATAAGTTCACCATCGATAACATCGGGGAGATATCGATGCAGGTCAAGAGCCGCACGAAGCCGCTCCAAATGCTCCTGACGGGGGCCGAGATGATTGTTGCCGATCGAAGGCATGCCCTCAAATCTACCACGCTTTTTGGGCACGCAATCAGGGAGAACGACCTGGGGCTACTGCGGTTCCTTCTCGACACCGCCATGTCCCTCCCGGTGGAAAAGGCCGAAAACGAGGACGAGCCGGCCCGCTTCTTCAACTTCCCGCGGGAAGAATTCGAGCAAGCAATATCGTATGGCCACGTCGAGATCCTGGGGGAAATCATCAAGCGGACTGGCGCCGGCCTGCCTCTGGAGGAGATGGTCAAGCAGAGCGGCGTAAAGATGGAGGTGAAGCCGAGGTACTACCAAGGCCTTAGCGTATACGGCAAGAAGAGGAAGGATTGGGCGGCGGCAGGCCGGGGCGTGGTCACAAGGAGCACGGGCATTACAACGTCTCCGCTACTTCTCGCCGCCGCTCAGGGGTCCATTGAATCGGTCGAGTGGTTCCTGAGTGACGCGCCGCTCAGGAACTATCTCGAATTCTGCGGAACAAAGGCGGCCCGTGAGGACGCTCGGCTCAAGCACTTGAGCGCGACCGCCGGTGGCTTTGAAAAGGCGGTCATGATGTGGCTGCGGAATCAAAATGAGCTTGTCCTTCACGCCGCCGTTCTGAAGGGCCCGAGAGACGAAAGTTTAAAACCGCTGATGGAGTATCTCATCAAGACATTCCCAGCGGCCACGACGACCAAATCCGTGAACGGATACACTCCGCTGCACATTGCCTGCCGCCTCGGCCGCACCGATCTGGTAGAACTTCTCATACCTCATTCGGACCAGACGGCCAAGGACCATGATTGGAACAGTATACTTCACCTGGCTCTCGCTGAGAGCCCTCGGGCGGCGCAGCTCCGGCCGATGCTCGAGCTCATGGACGCCGGCGTGCGCAAGCAGTTGTTCAAGGAGCGGAACAAGCTTAGCGCCGGAGGCCGCACGCCTCTGTACGCATGGCTCCACGATGCCATATCTTCGTCGCGCTGGAAACCCTTGGGGTCATACGAGAGCCGCGGCGAGGTGGCTGACGTCATGCGGCTCCTGTTGGAATACTCGGGCGGGGAGGAGCTCGAAATGCTCGATGGTGCGGGCAACACTGTACTCCACACCCTGATTGCTAGGCAGGCGCACCCGGACCTGATCAGGGTTATCCTGGACCTGGACGTCAAGCTTCTCCATCGCGAGAACGCCGTCGGGCGGACGCCAGCGGAGGTCGCGCGCGATGCCTTTGTTGCGTCGCGCATCTGCGAGCACTCGAGCCGGCAAAACAAGCTATCAGAGATAATCAATGCCAGCTCAGACTGCTTTGTTGACGAGAAGGGCGAGCGGGTCACGGGCGTCGTGTTGGCACGGGCATCCAAGGACAGCGAAACCCAGCGGAAAGCCGAAATCTACAACATTTGCCAGGCATATGTTGACAGTAACCCGTCGGCATGCACACGCCGGCTCGCTAGCCTCGGCGAGGCCAACGACGTGGCCCGGCGCCTGGGCGAAACATACCAGCCACAGCGTTACTACGGTGGCAGACCCAAGGCGGACGACGCCGAGGATGACGCGTCTGAGGATGGGAAGAGCGGAGCCATCTCGGACTTTGTATCCCGAAACACTTCCTCCTTCGGACGTGCATGGGAGACCGAGTAGATATCTTTGGAGCCTCTCATTCTCGCAACATAACACAGTAAGCTAGCTTAGTTGCTTAGGGCAGTCATGTCCGTAGCCCATTTGAATTCGCCGGAATCAAGTAGTTTACCCTGTGCTATGCCATGCAAATTGCCAAGGTTGATTCGTGCTGGATACGGTAGCCACCTAGGCGGACGTAGCCAACAGCTAGAAGCGTACATATATGCCTGAATACTAAGACGATAAAGTAGCAAACCAAAAATTGAGAAAAACAATGAGAAAGGAAAACGAACAGTTTTTTTTTATATGCAAAGCCTAGCCAGTAGTCAGCCAGCAAAAACGCCCAAATCCCATGATAGGCAGAGTTAGACTTGTCCTCCTTGAACCACGTCCTCTTCCTGCCTAGGTTATAAAATAGATAAGAGACCGTTGAGAATCTTCATTCGGTATCGATGACTTTCCCTCTGCTAACGGGTGGCAATTATAGTGCGATGGCCCCCCTTCGACTCTCGCGCACGTGCATCATGCCCTGCAGACCGCAGAAGACGAGGAAACCCTAAGCGGCCAAAGTCGGTGCACGTCAGCATTTGTCTTCATTTGGTTCTGGCAGGCGGCCTCCTTTTCCCAAGATGTAGGAGATGGTTCGAGAGAGTGTGGGGTGGTGGTTGGAACTATTAGAAGCGGAAACCTTCGTCTCCGCTGCGAGTGAAAAGGAGGCCCGCCGGATCCCCCAAGGGAGAGCGAGAATTTAGGTCGGCGGGTGGGCGGCGTGCGTGGAGGTGTGAAGACGGATCGAGGGGGGGAACTAACAGCATAGATGAGCACGGCTCCGAAGATGGTGCTCGCGACGGCCGGGCCGTTCTCCGGGTCATCTTTGCCGCCGACGAGCTCGTGGTGGTTGTTCTTGAACAGCAGGCCGAGGACGGAGAGGATGATGATGGCGAAGACGGATATGACGACGCTGTAGCGGTTTGGGAGGAGGCGCAGGGTCGGAACTGTCAGCATCCGGGGGCGTGCTGCTTTGGGGGAGGGGGGTGGTGAGGGCAGGACAATGGCAGGTTCGGCGTCCAGGATGCCGGGCAGAGAGAGGGAGGGGAAGCTCACCAGGACCAAGCTTGGATCGCGCTCACGAGAGGCTTCATGGTTGCGGTTTTGGGGGAGTTGGCTGATTGGCGGAAACGCTGGCGAGCCGAGCTATTCTCGCATCGAAAAGGCCGGGCGTGTGGTGTGCGTGTGTGTGTGTGTCTCTCTCTCTCTCTCTCTGCCTTTGGTAGATGGGGTGGTGGGCAGGCAGGATGTGCGCGTCGTTCGGAGGGGGCGGTTCGCGGTAGTTGCAGCACGTTTGGCTTGGTTGCTTTCGAGTCGCGATTGATGTCGTCGGGATTCGGGACCACAGGGCCATTGGAAATGACGATGCAGCTCCGACGCGGAAAGGACCCACATCTCTCTACGGGTCCCCCCACATGCCTTAGCTAAGCCAAAACTTCGCCGCCGTTTGATTATAGCATTGCGAGATGCCTTGCTGGGGCTATTTCCATCCATTCTCCTCAATTTCAAGGACTGCCCGCCACAAACCACCTACCTACCCAACAATCTTTCGCTTGCATCGACTCTACAAAAGGAATAGCAGCGGCATCAATCAGTCAATCAATAAATGGTAACAAATCAATATCAAATCCCGGAAGCGCTCCCGTCCGAACAGCCCGGCAACTGCGTCTGTGTCTGTGCTGTCGACCAAGCCACCGAGACATCACCAGTCCGGTGCTACCTCAGAACCAACACTTTGTGCTTATTTAGCAGTTACCTACCTACCCTACTTAGGTAGTACCTACTTGCCCGACCTATTTGCCGAGCTGCATTGGCCATGTTCAAAGTATGCATCACAGGCAGTCGAGAGACCGCGCCCCGTCGCCCCCTGAAACAAAAAAAACTAAGACGCGCGCTGCAGGCTCTCGAGCGCAACCCGGAGGACAAGCTCCACCTTCGACTGCATCGGGCCCGATCCGTAGTGCTGACCTCGGACGAGTAAGTCTCGGCCGGCTCAACATGGAGCCTCTCTCTCCTTCTTTCTTCCCAGCCCACGCCGTTTCTTGGTCCGTCCTGCGCGTCTGATACCTACCCCGTGCAAGCTGCTGCTGCTGCCCCCTCCTCCTGCATCCGCCATGTTCACCCAGCCCGTGTCTGGCCTGTCCTCCTCCGCTTCCCAATCTCCATGTTCATGCGGTTGCGCCGCCTTGTTGCATCTGTCTGTGCGAACGTTGGGTCCTGCCGTGCCCACGCCGGACACGGCTGGGGATGGCATCGTTGCTCGCTCCACAATCTGACCGTGCGGGCGGGCGGCCACCCACCGGACATCACTCGTGGCTTTTGCTGTTTCTATAGCCCCGTTTCGTTTGTCTGCTGTTCGTCCCCGCCTTGGCTACCGTTCTTCCCGTCAGCCTACCGCTGCTGTTTCATCTCCATGCCATGACCTCCGTACTTCCTTATCCAGTAGCCCAGGCGGACGGGCAGCCACCTGTGTCTGTAAGCGCAGGTGAGGGTTGCAGGAATGCAGGGGGAAAAGCCATCTCAACCCGCTCTGGGCTGCAGGCCCCCTATTTCCCTACATACCAACCTCCTTGCATACACACACCCACCAAACCCATCTCACCCCGTGTTTCCACACCCCAACCGGGCATCTTTCTTCGAGCTCCTGCTATTATTGGCCCCCCTGACGCACGCGAGGGCCCAGGCTCGTCGAGATCCGCGCGGCGCAGCGCACGTTCGAGGGCGCCTACATGCGCACCGCCCTCTCCCAGTTCAGCTTCGCCCTCATCATCCTCAAGATCTTCACCTCGGAGTTCTACCCTATTGGCGCCCTGCTCGCCGTCTACGGCTTCTGCATCCTCCTGATCGCCGTCTACCGCCGCCACGAGGGCAATCGCCAGTTCTTCAGCGAGGACACGCCCGTCGCCCAGGACACCGACGCCGACGCCGCCCGGCCCGGCACTGGCCGGCTCTCGACCATGTCCAAGAAGAAGTTTCGCACCAGCGGCAATAGCGTCGCCCTGCTCGCTGCCCTGAGCCTCGGCGCATACATAGCGCTCCTGACCCTAATCTTGACCTTGGAGTCGTGACTCCGTTTGTGTTGGTATAATAGCGGTAGGGTTGGTACTAAGTGGCGGACACGCCTTTTCTTCATGATACGCTTGCCACGGGGAATCATTGGCCCTGTAAATACGATAACCCTGGCTAAACGACGCCAGACAGAAGTCTGCAGCTGTGGTATTGGGCCTAGCTGTGCCTCAGAAGAATCGTGACGGTCGCTGGTATCCTGTTTCTACTATCTTCTGCAGCCCTAGACAGGGCTTGTGTCGTAGCATGTGTGCCTCCCACCACCCAGATACATCAGAAGCCCGTTTATTTCTCTCGCCAATAGCCTCTGGCCCTGGTCTGGCACTTGGGCTTTCGGTCTCCCTATTCAGCGCCAAAGCTCATCTCGCACAAGACAAAAAAAAAAAAAAGAAAGAAAAAGGGGGAAATCTGGCTCGAGTGACAGCAACAGTTTATGACCTCTTGTGTACATGGCAGAACAGACAAGACCAAGTACCTGTGAGAAAGCTCGTGAACGAAAATATAAAAAGACAAAGTCGGAAGATGGATAGCTACAAATTTCTGACAAATGCAAACTTTTCGGTGTCCAGCCCCAGCAATAATCCCAAAAGAAGAGAGAAGAAAGACAGCAAGAACCGAAAGAATTTAAAAAGGGTCCTCTTCATAAAACCACACACCGATATCCAGGGGGCATACAACCACCTAGATGGTTCCTGTCTCCTCTTTCTTTTTTCCTGTTATTATCGAAACCCGTTCTGTCGTCAACCCTTCCTAGATTTGTCCCACGAGGGGCAAATACAGATGCCACACATAAACGAAAAGCAGTTCCGCAAGCGAAAGGATTAAAAGATGATAGGAGACAAGGGGGAAAATGACGATCGAACATGTAGAAAAACAAAAGTCCAAAAGGCTAGGGAAGATAATAAACAGACGTGATGTGGAAATAGAAACAAGACTATGAAATAACATATTAGAAATCCAGAAGTCGGCACAGAAACAGGAAGAGATGCCGTTCTCCCTGCTCCGGGCTGGGCCGGAACACGCAGCCTGGACTTTTGTTGTTCAGGAAGCCTTGTCTGTCGTCGAGCCCCCTGGATAAAGGAAGGGTCCGCCGTAGGTTAGTGCAGGACTCTATTAGTCGGTTCGAGCTGAGAGCAGTGGGTTACCAGGAAACCTTCCCTGCCGCCGATCAAGCTGTCACCCTCCTCCAGATTCTTCCGGCCGGCTCGCAGATTGATCTGGTCATCTGCCACCGACCGTGCCGAGTAGTTTTTCCTTTTCAAGCGCCGTGCCGAGCCGCTTTCTTCTGCAGACGGAAGCAGGGAATGCAGCGCTAGTGGCAGCTAGGATCTAATGCTGCGTGGAAAGGGGCGACTCGGGACCAGTCCAGAAGGTATTCCCCCACTTCTGTGGCGCTGGTGGCGGCCACACAGACAGCGACCTGACGCCGAGGCTGCGCAAAATCTTCTTTGGGATGGGAGCAACAGGTGTCAACGGATGTCAGCCAGATAAAGTTGACTGCCAGGCAAACCACGTCCGCCGAGATCCGCAGCGGCGGGGGTTTTGCACCGCAGTTCAGGGGTACGACCCCAAACCAACCGACCTTCTATGTATGAGGCGGCTGCGTCGCAAACCCCCCATGTTCCGTCAACGCTCGAGCATTTGTTGATCGCCGCCCACCCCCAGCTGAGACGCGTGCTGCGCTCGTGGCGCGTGGGCATGCGAGGAGACCTCAGCTTGAACAGAGTGTCGGCTGTTGTCCACCAAACACCTTCATGGTGATCCAAGTCCTTTTCTTTCCCTTGTTTCTGGAATCTGACACGGTTAGAGTGTCAAAGGGCTTCGCCAGGTACGCCCACGATTCTTCCTCGTTTTCCACAGCCTCTCCTCCTCTTTTTTTCCCTTTCGTCCCTTCTTTCCCGTGGTTTTTTTTTTCGTGTTTTTCCTGTCGAGAAACAAAGAAACTCGAAGCAACATCGAAGGGAGATTGTGATGAAAAAACACCAACACGACGCACATTCCCCCAAGACCGACATTGCCAGGTCTCTGAGTGCAAAATTCGCGACAGAAACCCAGTCTATCGACTAGCATAATAGATGCCGGCGCCGTGAGACTGGCTCTCAGTTGAATGGTGACCTTGTTCGTCTGGGGCACCTCCACTCTCGCCATACCATCCCTGAGAGTACGACGCATTCCACGAGCCATAAGTCGATGGCGGCACAGCCCCTGCTGAAAGGGGGGCGTTGTGCTCCAGCGTCGTTCCCGGGATGCTTTCCACGCCACCGCCCGTGACAATCGACCCCGGATGCATGTCTCCGGACAAGGACGACGATTTCCGGTCGTAAGACCAGCCCGGGCTGGTGATCTGGGATATGGGCGGGTACTGGTGGTGTTGGTGGTGGCTGCTCAGGCTCTCGGATCCGAACGACATGGAACGTGTTGGGGGAGTTTGGTAGGATGACCAGGGCAAGTCATCACGAGACGAGTGGTCATCGCTGCCGGGCGTGGTCCAAGTCGCGGATGATGGTGCGGCATTGGTGTAGGGCGAAAAGGCTGGGGTGACGGGCGACCCCCGAGAATAAGATCTGGAACTGCTGGGCATGCCGTCCCCGGACATCCAGTTTGTCATGGCCGTATGCCCATACTCGAAAGTTCGAGTTGTGGATGCGTTTGCGACTACTAAACCTAGGGAAAGTATCGTTTAGCAAGTCGTCCCGAAGCGCGTTGCGTTGAAGCGTAACATGCGACTTGGGGTCAAACGGCTGCTTTTCTCCCTCTCTTTTCCTTCATCACCGTGTTTCTTTTACACTTCCACCATCTCTGCTCTCTCGCATCCTGGGCCAACTTACGTTTAGCGCCGGGGGAGAAACTATCACCCCCAGCAGATTTCATCGCTGGTGGCGCCATCGTCTGGATAGAGGGTACCGCCAGCGGATGCGCGTAATGCTGCCCTACGTGCATATCCGAAGGATGCCCGCTAGCCATGGCTGGCGAAGAGGAAGCCGATGGTGCCCTTCCGGGCCCAACAGAAGAGCGCGACCCGGACTTCTGTCGGTTGTCCGCCGGTGGCGGCGGCGGTTGCTGGTCTACCGGGAAAAAGGTACAGTCCTTCTTCAGCCGGATACAGTTTATGCATCGCCCCTGCGGATCGTCTGGCGAGGGGATACACCGGATCTTTCGGCGTCTGCAATGGCCTGTAAGTGCAGAACTCGCAGTGTCAGTTCCTCTTTCTGAAGCTAAAAAAGCCACTCAGCAGGGCCGCAGAAGCCCTTGCATCCAACTCCACCCTGCTTCTCCGTTTGGAGGAAGAAGAGAGTGCACACGACTCACCGCAAGCTACCGAGGTGCGATGATACCCTAGCTTGTTCCTCCTCTTTTCCCCGGCAAGAAAGGATGCATGGTCGGCTGGCTGGCCTTGTTGCTGCATGTGGGCCTGTTGAGGAGGCAGCTGCGGCCTAACATTAGGCGTCGACATGGACCTCTTGAGATGCATAGCTGTTGAGAAAGAGTCGCGATGGTCTCTTGGGGAGAAGCTTGGGTCATGTTCAGACCCTATGTCCAGTTCGGAGGAATGCGGAAGCGATTCGTAGGTGGGGATGTACGCGGAAGACGACATCCCCATCTCGGCGCCGTTAGGGGGCGGCGGCGGATATTGGTATGACATAATGTCTGTCATGGATTCTGTTGTGTTGTCGACGTGGAAGACTGCGCTCTTAGGTCTCCAAGAGGCAGGATTTGTCTGCAAAGGCGAAGACCCAACGATTCCCTAGGAAAGGCTGTCCGAAAAGCCTCGAGCAGGTGAGGCCCAGGAGCTAAAACAAGCGGGCGTTAGATGGATAACTAGGCGGCAGAGGGTGGCGGTGCCAGCGTTGGCGACGCCAAGGACTTGGAGAATGCTTCGCTGTCCGCCGTGCGTTCTCGTGCAGGTACGTGTTTCGGCCTGGTGTCTTTTCCCTTTGGTTTAATATTGATGAGAAGCAGCAGCTAATAGGCCTGACCTATTGCAGAGGTCCTTTCGTTACGCGAGTATGGGGCCTGCCTGCTAGAATATAGATAGGCGCAGCCCCTCGAAACAAAGCTACCTGGCCGGGTTTATGGTTGCCAGGTGTTTCTAGCCAGATGGTTGGTCAGGTAAGTACTCAGATAGGTAGGCAAGGGGGTAAATGGGTGGGTGGTCTGGTCAGCTTTGCTAGCCCCTTGTTTGGGTTACCGGCTAGCGGCCCGGTTTTTCGTCTGGTGTGAGAGCTGACCGGTAAGCAGAGAGCAAGCAAGAGCAGCAGGCTACTGCAAAACCTCGAACTGAAAGGTCCGATGAACAGGACAGAGTGCGACCGGACCACGCGCCTTTGAAGCGGAGGGACCACAGCTCTTCCAGACTTGGTTGTGGAGGACCCAGGTAGAGGCTCTGGGTCTGGGGTAGGCCAGCTGGGTACGGCCGAGGACGGGAAGTCAAAAGGCGAGCAACGAGGCCAGGGGGAGATAATTCAGGGCGCGGGCTTCGCGGGAGGCAGCTCAAATACCTATTCCCGGCTCCCTGATTCAACTGGACGGCGCCAGGCCGATGGGCAAGGGGGGTGTCTGTCGACATGGGCCAGGGGCGCTGCGAGTATGACGGGGAGGGCCACGGACGCTCGACGTGGAGATACCAGCACGGCCAGAAGGCTGCAGGACGGATACCTCGAGACACCACAACGGCTGCAGGGCGCCGTGCGAAGGCATGTACCTGACACCCCAGGCCACCCGGGCTCGACGGCGCATGTACCGGGATAGGCCCGGCAAGGCGAAGGTGAAATTGAGGCAGGTGGGCGTGACCGGGGTGGTATGGGGCGGGATGAACAAGGAGATCAACCGGACTGACAGCCATAGGGAGCAGAGGTACGTACCAGGACACGCCAACCACCCAACACTGTGCAGATAGGCGCACTAGCTCAGCACGCCGCAGACACTCACTTTGTCAAGCTCTCGGGGCCCGGCTGATATCCGGCTCTCGGGCGGTTCCTTGCCCTGGGGCAGAGAACAGAGACCCAGGTTGTATTCACGCCCCTCCTCCTTCTTTGTTTGTGCGTGGGTAGGTAGGTAGCTACCTAGGTGTGTAGGTAGGCACCCACTTGGCTGACTGACAGCTGAGTGAAACAGGCTGGTCGTCTTGGCCAGCGTGATCTGGACGAAAGGAGGTAGGCAGCGAGGGTGAAGGCCGGGGCTAGGCAGGTGCCTGCGTTGTGGTGGATCTCGGTATACCAACAAAGCTGGAGTTGCTGGAGGGCAGGTTGCAGCGGATGGCGTATGACAGCGTGGGCGGCGTGGAGCCGGGCGGATTTTCAATGTTTGGTTCCTGTCTTTTTTTTTTTTTTGGGCTGGGGTTGTTTGTGTTTGGGGTCCGTTGTTTGGTGTTTGGTAGCGGGCAGACTGCGAGGCGTGCGTTCCAAAGTCTGGTTGTGTGTGCGGGCGCGGCAGGGGGTTCCTGCGCTGGGCTCGACTGGACCGTGGTGCAGATTCTGTTTTTGGAAGTTGGGACACACTCTCTCCGAGAGCCGGCCTTCCTTCCGCGGCAGGCTGCCCTCGCTGAGCCACAGGGCCGAAAAACAGGCTGGTCCACACAAATTTCGCCGCCGTCTGGAGGGGCCTTCGATGCGGGGGTTGGGACGCTTTCTTTTCGGCAGGCACGGATGGCGGCTCGGTCGAGGGCAACGGGGTCGATGAAACGGCAGCCGGGTGCGCGGTTGGTTGTGTGGCTCGTTGGCTGGTTGACCAGCCGGCCGGCTAGGTACCCTATGTCTCTGCCTGTTGCATTCGGCATTCACGGCATAGAGCCTCTTAGCTGGAGGCCTCGTGTAAGTGACAATACGATGGGACGTGGTGGGCGCGACGGCAGCAGGGCAAGGGGAGGCACCATGTGACCAGCACCACCGCCTGCACCACCCCTATCCGTGTGAAACTTGTTCGAACAGATATCCGCACGCGGATCCAGAAGACGGACGGGGCGGCTAGGCAGGTGGCAGGTGGCACTCTTGCCGCCCGGGCAAGACGGTCACTGGGTTGGAAAGCGGGTTGGGCTGGGCTGGCTTGGACTGGGTACATCCCGTCTATTGGCTTCAACCCTAGTCCACGACAGCGGGCAGACTTCTCTGGGGTCTCAAAGAGGAAGAGCGGTGGAATCATACCTGGCGACTGGCACGTGCCTGCATCTTTGCAGGAACCCCTAACACCGCCCCGTCAGGGGAGGGGCAAGGAAGGAATGGGGAGAACGAGAAACAGAAAGATAAGAGGAAGATTGATTATGCGTTGGTGGGTGAACCCGACAGCTGCTTACCGTGGATAGCAGGACTATTGACAGGAATATTCACACACCCGTCTCATCAATCTCCTAGACAACCGAGGCCAGACAAAGGGGCGATGGAAAGATGCGGACGACGGCCACGGCTGGCCCTGGATCACTAAACAGAGTTATTACGACTGCGGCGCCGCTTTCCAAGGAACCAGGCACTCGCCGCCCTGGCTGGACCCTGAGAGCGCAGGTTTCGTGGGGAGGGCGACGGAGTGAGCGAGGGCGTACGTACTGGGCGCTTGGTCGGCGGGTTTCCGTTGTCCAAGATTGGACCTGAGCTGATCTTCCCTTCTTCTTAACCCCTCTCCTGCGGGAATCTTCCGTTAAAAACGAGTGATGAATATCGACAGATAATCGCGCCCGGCGCTCCTATTATGATTAGGAGCAGGGGACCTGACCGCAAGTCGGAACCCAGAAGACCAGCCTGCTGCTCTAGGTCGAGATGTGTTGGTAGACAGCCAGCAGCCAAGGGGAAAGTGGCTTAGAAAGACAGGCCGGGATCCTTCCCCGGAGTCTTCGTTCTCGTCTCGTTTTGTCTCGCCTCTATATCTCTCGGTTCATGGGGCTCGACACGAGTTATATGCATGGGCTGAGTGGACCGGGAAGTGACGAGGTGCGGGATGCCGAACTGATCAGACAAGCACCCTGCCCCTGGTCATGTATTGGCAGCGGGAGATCACAGATCGCTCGAGCTGCCGGCGGAGAGGACGCTCGGAGGGTCACTCGGAGGGTTGGGTGTTGCATGTCGCCAAGGTTCAGGTGCGTGGCCCAGTCTACAAGGTCGTGGCCCGAGGATGTAGGCAGGTAGAGGTAGGGATGGATGTACGTAGACACCAGGGTACCTCCATCCAGCCAGAAAGAGAATACGTGGGTGAGAGGAGGGAGATGGCGCACCGCACAGCCGCTCACCCCTGTACCTTCTTCCACCTAACATCCAGACAGCGATGAGCATGGCAGCGGCCTAGGCGGACAGAGCCCAGACTTTGGATATCATGCCCACTCTAACTTGGAAGAATCGGATCTTTGCCCCGGTTCGTAGATTTTGAAACGCATGCTAGCGAAAGGCTCCAGCTCGCGTCAGTCATAGAGAAAGCCAGCGCTGCAGCCGTTCTAGGCAAGGGGCAACAATCTAGAATATTAACCGACTTGATATGCAGCAGGCATAGTGTCACGGGCTAGCTGGTCTATCCACCCGCATGGCCGTGGCAGACAGTCGAATGCAGACCCCAGAGGGTGTGGAGTGGGGATATTTCCAATAAACCCGTTCTTCCCATATAATAGCCAGTCAGTTCGTTGCTGAAGCCCATGGGTGAAGGAGATGCCCCATATCAGCCTCTTAGGATCTGATACTGGCCGGGAGGAGGGCTTGCCGGATGCATGCCCCAGAGGCCGGTAGCTACCATGGCTATGAGCCCATATGGTGACCACGTACCGTGTTTAAGATAGGGCTGCCTGGGTGTCGGTGGACTGCGCTGCTGTTGCTTGGAATCCATAGGTGATGGCCCACCAGGGGTCAGTTCCCAATGGTTCGTCCCATATTTCGTCCCAATTTTTTTTTTTTTTTTTTTCGTCCCGTCAGAGCAGCGATCCGCACAATCCGCCATGCATCCTTCAAGGCTCGCTCCCACGGCCCGTGAAATTGGCAAAAAAACCAGCTTGGGATGGGGCCTTTTTTCCGGCCAGGGGTCTTGCCACACCCATGTGCAGTCCACTGCCAGCCGGACAGGGAACAGCCCGCGGGCGAAGAGAAGAGCCCAGCAAGAATCAAGAATAGAGGGTGTTGGTGGGTGTGGGACAACAACAACACCCCTGAACGATGCGGTCAAGGTCTAAAAAGCATGAATGCAGGAACGTGCCGATGTCCCTGAGGTAATATACAGCGGGACAGTGCCGGGCCTTTGCCCGGTGACACCAGTCGGGCGCGAAACAAGTCCTTCCTAGGTAGGTACCTATGGAGTTAGGACAAGCAAGTGTTGTGGAGGCCGGGGTGGGTGATCGCATACTCTGACAGCGGGGTTTGTGTTATGCAATGAGATGGATGGATTCGCATTATCAATAGCCCCAACAACAATCAACGTCGTCGTTAAATCCCGCCGTTTAGCCCTCGGACAAAATGCCATGAGGGCCCGGGTACCTACCTAGGTACCTACCTCACCACTACGGATGTCTGTGGGCGGGCAACCGGCAGCTCCTCGATCCCCTGTCAGATCCCGACACGAGAAATTCCCAGGCACCGCATACCACCACCCTCCGGCAAGGACGGCAAGGATTGACCACCCCTTACCTTTATCCTAGCTTTACTGCACTCTGCAGAGCGGCGCCGAGGCGCAATGGATGTGTGGCCATCTCCCGGCCGGAGACATTACGGCGGTATAGGCGCTATGCAGCGGGCAGTCAAAAAGCAACTCTTGGGGCTTTGAGTTTGCCACATGTCCGCAGGCTGCGGTCGGGGCCCGCGGGCATGCGACACCGCGTGCGCTAGAGGTTTTTTTTTTTTTTTTTTTTCACTCGGGCACTCGGGTATGTCTGGGTGTCATTTTATCAACCAACGTTCTCCGTAGCGTCCGGGAGTTGGTCGGCCGGATCTGTAGGCCTAGTCGGCGGGAAAGCTGGCACACTGGGCAGCGCGCGCCACCAAGCCGAGGGCACCAGACCCAATCGCATTCTCAGCACGAGTGGCTTTACAGTTTGCTCTTTTCTTTTCCATTCTTCAGCCCCTTCCATATCACTACCGAAACCGCACACCGACGTCTCGGAAACGGCCAACTGGGCGCACGTAGAAGCTCAGACCTCAGACGTCTACCCGCCCAGAGCGGAAGAGGATTGCTTGGCAACGATACTGTGGCTTGACTTGGTGGCTGGGAAAGCCCCAGCCAAGTCAGACGGAAATGGCGATCTGCCTAGATAGGATAACAACAAGAAGCCGAATAAGCAAGCAGGCGGAGACGGGTCGGGGTTTTTTTTTTAAATTGCCTTTTTCTTTTTCTTTCTTTTCTTTTCCTCCCCTCCCTTTTTTTCATTTTTCTTGCTTTTTTTTCTTGGTTTTTGGACGGGTACCCATCCAATTGTCGGAGCCAAGCACAGGTAAGCCCCATCATGGGATGAAAAAAAAAAAAAAAAAAGAAAAGAAAAGAAAAAGAAGGTATGTCTGGTCTTTGACGAGCCGAAGACAGCATTGAAAGGTTCAAAGCAATGCTCCGTATCCTTTAATTTCGTTCGTCTACGTGCGCAACAGAGTCCCGGGACATGTTTATGTATTACCATTGTTTTCGCCTGGCCACACGCGGCGCCAAACGGCCGACACAACTAAGCGGGCAGGGAGGTGACACCGGATCGGGTAGATCCAGCTGGCTGGTAAATGCCCCCGCCCACCGGTCTGCGTGGGACAGATCTGATTCCCGCCAACCCGAAGCCCTACGTCGCACGTACGACGTCGGCAGGTGGTATGAACCGTACTTGCTATGGGCAGGCGACGTAGTACAGCTTCCAAAAGCAGCAAGGATGGATGCACTGAGTTCTTCGCTCTCTCTTTGACGTATATATCTTAAACGTTTACCATCTCCGTCGGGGACTTGGTACGGTATAAAGTTATATAGGTACCTGCCTAAGGTACCTACATACTAGCTAGACGCAGCAGGTTTCCGCACCCAAACTCGGCGCGGAATAGCTGGCTGCTAAAGAGAGCAAATGGAGGCCTCGACCAAGGAGATCGAGATTGATCCTCGTCCAGGGTCTTCGTCCCCCTGATGGAAATGTGGGGGGTTCCCCGAACTGAAGCGAGACTCCATCGTGGTTGGCAATGCTGTGGAGGAAATGAAAGAACCGACGATGAAGCTACGGCGATAGCTCCAACAGGGCGACGGGCCGAACGCCGAGCTCGTAATAGAAAAGTGACGTCGAAAAAAAGGATATCTGTCGATCAAACTCGAGCCGGACTGCCGAGGACGCGAGCTCTTGCTCTGTGGTACGATGTATGCGTACGACTGATGTCGTACCCAGGACTGGGCGAGCTAGATTCCCCATTCGGGCATGCCTGGTGCCTCAGTAGCCGCCATGACCCCGAATCAGCATCATCACCAGGCCGGTTGAACCAAGGGCCAAGCCGAGCTTCACACAACACACCCATTCTCGCCCATAAGCCTACAAGACTTCACACGCACACCCACACGCAACGAGACCAGCGACCAGCTTTTGCTAGCTGATGGCCACAGTGATGCCACACTGATACGGGAGGAAGGAGGAAGGTGGGCCTCGCCGTGTTCCTCACCAGCCAAAAGTCCGGGCGCGGGCGGACAACGGGTGTCGGTGCTGAAAACCCCCCCTGCCGAATGCGGCAACTTATCCCGGCCTGGCTACCCGCCCGTTTGCTCGCCTGCTGTCCATTTGCCCTTGTCGCCGCTTCTTTGAGATTCAATGACCTTGTCCCGTTCTTCTCCAGCCCTCGCCTCGGGAGAACCCGACTCCTGCCACGTCAAAACATTCGAGCTAGCTGAAGGCGGGACACGCCAGCAGCCTCCCATTCCATGGCGCGTGCTGGCAATATCCGCCTGCTTTTCCACCCTTACCTCAGTAGGCAGGTGTAAGCTACCCCGACCAGCAAGGTGGCACGCGTCCGCGCAGGACGCCTGCCCATCGAATAATCCCTCCCAGGTGAGCAGTTGGTTCCTGTTTGATCTTCTTTAGCCAGAATGCTCGCCCTCCTCTCACCTCATCTCCCCCTCCTGCCAACCTGTTCTGCCACGACATCCCATCTCGGATCCAGGGAACGGCACCTTCTGGAAGTCCAGCCGGTTTTGAAAAGGATCCGTCTACGTCAAGCTACCTGCCTAGGTACCCAACCTAAGGTAGCCAGCCAACCCAGAATGGAAGCATGACAAGCGACTGAAGGACCTCGCGGCGTCCATCCGAACCCGCAGGAAGGACCGGTCGGGCCAGACCAACAAAGATGTGTGGGGTCGCAATTCCCGTTGAAAGCTGTTGTTTGGTCAATGGATCCTGAAAAATGCAGGAACCGGCCCCTACACGCCCGCATCCCGTGCATTTTTTTTTATATATTAGTTTGTTTCATTCCCGAGCCCTCGCTTCTACGGGGTGCCGTCAATGACGCTGTCACAGCAAGAGTGCCACACACTCACTAGCACGGGTGGCAGGTCGTATGCGCTTCCGGGGAAGGCGATGCATGTTCACGAAACGAGTTTTCGCGCCTCGCTAGCTTTTGTTCCGAACCTTCATCCGCCTCCCAAAGGAGAAGGTGTAATATCTTATTTCCTCCCATAACGCTATTTGGCGCAGGAAAAATCGGACGCCGAGTGGGAAAAGGCAGACAAAGATGCAAGCGACGGCGTGATTTGGTGTTGCGTCTTTACCCGTAGAGTCAACAACCCGAGCGACCCTATACCTTTCACCGCCTGGGCACCCCGTTTTCTTTTTCTTCCGCCGCAAGTTTGATGTGTAGGATTGTCTCCAGGGACGTCAGCTCTCGTCCTTGGTTAGGCAAACTGACGTCTTCGGTGTCTCAACACCCGGGCATGCCACTTCGCCAGGCTGGGCCCTATTTACTTCTAGAAGGAAGATCAATATGCCGCTCGCCCGTGTCTTTCCCGCCTCGCTCTCTCATTGTTTTTCTGCCGTACAAGACGACATGATAGACGCGCATCCCGTCCGGCAGTGTGCTCCTGCCTGCAGAGCCTCAGAGTTCCATCTCAAACGACGGGAACCACCATCTGAACACGTAGCATGGATGGGACCCAAATAAGCATTGCTCAGGAGTTGCATCGCATCAGCTCGCGCGGTACTGCATGCGAAGCGCACGTAGCTCGTCGGGAGCTGTTTGCTGGTGGCGTCGTCGGATGATACCCAATCTTTCGCCTACCCACTTCTCTCTCCCTTTTTTGCCTGCCGACCTACCCAGATTCGTCTGCCCTCCTCATGCCTGGCTCATGTGGTCCATTTACATCCTCTCCTTTTCGCTAATACTCAAGACATCAAGGAAGTTGGGACCTCGAAGTCGACAAAAATGCCGCCGCCGACATGTCCCCGGAGTGCCGGGAATCCCCCGCATGCAAGATACAGCCCGGATATCAGGCTATTGGCCGCTGCTAATTACTCTCTGCTATTGAGCCATTCTCAGCAAGAAGATATCGCCATACCCCCACAGGAGACTGCTGAATAACGCCCCGGGTCCCAAGGTCGGGAAATAGGGAAGGCTTCCGAGGTCCGCGTTTCCGACAGGACAGTGGCGACAGCCCCGATGACAACAAATGCGATGGATGAATAGGCAAGACGATGCTGGTTAGTCTCGGGTTGAAAGGAGAAGATGAAAGCAAGGAAAGGAAGAAATCAGGAGCAATCAGCCCTCCCCATCTCGGGCCTTGGCGCCAGGGGCAGCGGCAACACAATATATTATGTGCCCATCACCGTCGTCGTGATTGGCGGTCGGACTTGCGGCTGAGCTGGCTACAATCGTCGACTATTCTGCATGCATCTCGGTAGCTCTTTGGCAATCTGGGTGTGATTCAGTCGTCGGCACTCCATCCCGTGCTCCCAGAGCCGCCCACGGACGACATATAACTTGGGTCTACGTAAAGAAAAAAAAAGCATGCCTCCATCCCCGATGACCCTTTCATATTAGGTTAGTTGATAATACAAAGAAGCATCTTGGTTTCGGCTCCTTGGCAACAAGTAGACGCACCAGGGTGTACCTATCTTCATATGGAATGAAGGAACGGGAAGTGTCAATAGGAAAAACTCAACAACTACCGGCAGCCATGTACTGGGTCTAGGTACATCATAATCGTCGGTAGGCATGCATGCCAGAGCAGAATAGAGCCACCCCTGCAACAAACTTTACTATATATGGGCGCTACACACACTAGTAGGGCGGACGGTAGTCAAGAGCCAGTGTAGGATAGTGGTTGGACTCAGAGGACTGGCGAACCGCTCCGGTGGCGTCAAGGGGTGTCGGAAAATATCTTCTCTAGTTGCTATGTAGTCTATATGAGGTGGATATCCAGATACACGTTGAGCGGGGTAGAGTGGCAGATGGCAAAGGGAGAGACAGAGGCAAACCCGGCCCCCTCGCCTGCGCGGCACTTGGGTGCCACCTCTCCACGGCCAGGGGCGGATGCTTCACGGCCCTCGGCCCGCAGCTGCGTTAGCCTCGTCCGCCCTCTGAAGGCACTCTTCGATCACTGTCCAGAACTTAGAAATGTCCAGACCCCTGGGTATCATGACGCCCTCGACGCCCTCGGGCAGCAGGGTGGCAACCGTGCGACCGGTGTGTGCCCCTGCTTTGGCCTCCTCGTGCGTGCCCTCGGTGTTGACCGTGACAGCGAAGCGCTCACGCCGCCTTGTGGCAAGCGGCGACGACGTGCTCTCGGCTCGGACATCGTAGTCGTAGAATGGGATCTCCCAGCCGTCCGCTAGGCCCTGCAGCGCGACAGCTACGGCGACAGGGTCATGCAGAGGAGGTCCTTGATCGATACCGAAGACGGTCCTAGAAAAAAGGTGAGTGGTGTTGTTTTTTTCCCCAGCACATGGAGATGCCAACGAAAATCTAACGCAGGAAAAAGAGGACCGATGCTCTGTGATAGAGAAACTCACCTGTAGGTTTCGGCAAAGAAGTTGAGTAGCTGGACAAGCATTAGCCGGAGCGTCGTCTTGGGCTTGCCGTCAGCGGTCGGGGTGGCTTGGGAGCCGTATAGAAGAAGGTCCTGGACGTCCTTGGTCGCCAGAACAAGATGGGTGATATCAAGAGGTATTATGGTGGTTTTCTTGGCCAATGCTTCGTTACTGAAGATGGAGTGGGCTGCCTCCGGGTCGACTAGGATGTTGAACTCGGCCCATTGGGTCCAGTTGCCGATGCGGGCGACGCCGTCGACCTGGCCCATAACGGCAGACGTGAAGTTGTGCCCGATGGCACCGCCCATGATGGAGAGCCCAGCGATGTGGTCGACCAGCTGGGGGTACTTGGCGATGGCCTCCGCAACGTTGGTCACGGTGCCGGTGGCAATGATCCAGGCAGTACCGGGGGCCTGGGCCAGAACGGCAGCGGCCATGGCATCGACCGCGGGCACGGACCTGTCGGGACCGCGGAGGGGCTTTGGCAGCAGGTCGGTGCCGTCAATGCCGGACTCGCCGTGGATGTCGGTCGGGGCGTGCAGCGGCGGCCGGACCGAGGCCTTGGCGGCGCCGGGATAGACGGCGACTTGATCATGCTTGCCGATCGCCGTGAGTACGGAGGTGGCGTTGTATGTAGTTTTCCTTCAATGGCGGTTTCCATGCCCATGTCAGCCGGCAAGTCTCAGCGTCTTTTTGATCCGTGTGCCCGGCGGCCCGAAAAAAGTATCCATGTCATGGGAACTCTGACTTACTCCAGCGATGCGTTCCCAAACACAGTTGAGATGCCCAGAAGCTTGATCATGGGATGATAGGCAGCTAAGAGAATTGCAAAAGCGTCCTAGTTGGGAAGTCACGAGGGCGAGCGTTAGCAGCTGCCCTCGTTGCATCCGCATTGCGCTACATCCCGCGATGAGGCTCTGCGTCTCACGAGCTAACCCTGTCCCCTCACTCGGGTGAGGACGCCTGACATAGCATACACGGCTGGCACCGCATTCTAGGACTGCTTTCTTCTTACATCATGGCCGGGGTCGCAGTCGAGCCAGAGTGGCACGGCTTGAGGCCGTGTAGACATTTTATTAAAGATGAAGGTAGGGAATGCGTTGGTGGGCTGTTCCAGATTCTGATGGTGGTGGTAGCGAAGTAAGACGAGTTATCAATGAGATATTGATAGGTGCGGATGCCACCTTGCACGGTAGCACTGGTTCTGCGCCCGCAATCCGAGGGGATGAGTTGAGCGCCAGCTAGAGATCAGAACCAACCTCCGCAGCGAGCAAGAGTCATGCCCAGCGCTTCTCGGCAGGCTAGGCTACAAGAGACTGTTATGAGTGTGGGGGCTGACGGGCGGCGGCATAGCATTGGCTTGAGGTGGGATGTCATCAAGGTCATGTCCGGGGTGGTGGGGCGGGCCGTGAAGACATAATGGCGGCATCAACGGTCAGGTACCCGCATTGCATCCCAATCAACAATCTGCGAACGCCATTCACCCTCATGAGCCACTCAAGTACCTCTGTGTCGGGACATACACACCAAAAAGCCAGCTAGCTAGCAGCGGTTGGACAGTTGAAGGCGGGCGGTTGTTGGATCTGTCGGGTCGTCTGAGACCATGCGCCTTGGATCCCGTGTGAGCATTGGCGTTGCGTCTCGCTGCACATCAAAGTGGCCCGCCCCCGCATTCTCGCAAATGCTTTTGACGATTTTCGCATCATTGAACCTTTGACACTGATCGAAACCTCGCATCCCGACACGTGGCGAGCCTTCGCTTACGTGCCGTCCCTTATGCGAGCGGCCAAGCGCAGTGGTTAGTGTCCAGGCCATCAGCTGACGGCCCAGGGTGTTTTCGAGGTCGGTTGGTGTCTCATGTTTGCCGGAGGACACTGTGATAGCATACGCGGGGACACTTGGGCTCCTCTCCATCCATCCGTCTCTTCCATCCTGATCCTACGCTATTTTGCCCGCTTCAACGCTCTTCGTAATTTGGCTGGACTGGTGTGCAGGCCCCTTGATAATAGGATTCCGAGACGTATCATCGCCGCTGCCATCATGTCGCTGCTATTGTGCCGAGACAAGCTGATCGAGCGCATCACGGTCCCCATTTGTGTTGCGCCATATGGCAGGTATGATAGAATCGGCCCAAGTTGTCGGCTCCGTCACCACTTGCCCTATCTTTGTCGGCTGTGGGGGCTGACCGTCTGTCACTATTCAACCTCAACGCCCTGTTAATGGCGTCGACTCGGCAGCGTGCGGCAAAGCAGCTGGCTGAGCTTTTCTTTGGCAGCGACACCAGCCTAGAGCTTTCAGAATCTCTGCTACACCAATCTAGCACCTCGATCAAGTCATCTGCGGCCTCAGGGGCTGCAAGCGCAACCAGCAGCTCCAAAGAGAGCAAAGACACCGGGAGGTCTGGTCGGATAACGTCCGTCGCCGATAAACAACGATAGCTGCAGTGCCGCCTTGCGTAGGCAGGTAGATAGCCCGCAGGTGAGACACAGTAGCTTATAGGTTGTCTATTTTGGTCGCGAGACGGGCTTTCAGTCGTATATCGGGGTGATGGCCTATCAGGTGGCGCTCGTGCCGACCATCACGCGGATGCAGAATCGCTCGAGTAAATGGTATTTTCAAAGCGAGGAGAGTAGACACTGAAGGCACAGCCGATAGTTGTTTTCGTCTTGGAAGAAGCGAGCCACTTCTGGCCTGCACCACGCAATTTTAGGGGTAGTGCATTATTGTCGTGGGAAGACTCAAAAAGTACCATCACCAAGACGAAGTAAAACCCAGATTAGCAACATAGATGCTCGCAAGTAAACGCGTTTTGCCGATAGGTATACGCTTTGTTGCAAGGGACTTATTCGAATGTTAGCAAGGAAATAAAAGGGGAACGTACGGAAAAAGAGAAGAAAGAGGGAAAAACGGTTGAGGCATAAAACAAGCGCGAGCGAGGCTAAGGTCGATACGTGACGTTAAAAAGGCAGCAAAAATAAAAGAAAAATGTTAGGACCAACTGGAGATCGAATCCAGGACCTGCGGATCTGCAATCCGACGCTCTACCACTGAGCTATTAGTCCTATGATTTCCCATGCAAAGGGGCTGGCCTTAAGAGCGCCCAGACAATGCTGTGGAGACGAGGCAGGCCCGGTCAGAAAGGAGACAGAAAGGGGTGTCTGCGATCACATGACTGGCTGCAGCTCGAGCGCGCGGTGGCCCGTGCGTGCTTGTTCGAAAATGGGTGTTGGAAGCGCGCACGTGACATACCCTAGTTTTGCGTGGGAGGGGAGTCTCCCAGGCCCACACCAACCCTACTTTTCATTGCCTGTACTTTTCTCTCACTTTCTCAACTTGGTGCGTCGTCAACTCCATCCAAAGGCAACATTACCGAGATAAGTTGCCCATCATGTCGCTGGTGTCGGGCGAGAAGTCGAACTTCCAGTTCGTAAGTGCTACCGCCCCTCATGTCTCCCATTGCACACGCAGCGCAGCGAAGCATCGCGGCGGCTCAATATTCGTCGCCGTCGGCATCGCCAAAACGCCAGCCCTCCTGGCCCGCCCAAGCGAGGCGGGATTGGTTGGTGTGACCGTTTACTGACATGCCCTACCTCTTTAGATCCTGCGTCTTCTCAAGTAGGTTCCTCTCTATTTTTGCAAGTCGAACACTCCCAAACCCAGGCCGGGTCGCCATCGGCGAAACGACTGGGACAAAATGTGCCCGCCGACCGAGCATAAACGTCGGCACGAAAGTCACGAGCGCGCAACCGAGAGCATTGTCAGGCTGCACCTTCACATAGTCGCGTTTGCTTCGGTGATATCAGCGAACCACCTTTCAACTGCACCCACCGAAAACGATACCTGATCGGCCCGGACCCGCGAGACAAACTGCCACGACCCGGCCTGGCTGGTGGAATGGGGCTTCTACACATGGATGGTGATGATGGGCAACAGCTAACATCCAATTCCCCCTCTAGCACGAACGTCGACGGCAAGCAGAAGATTGTTTACGCTCTTACCAAGATCAAGGGTGTCGGTCGCCGTTACTCCAACCTGGTCGTCAAGAAGGCCGATGTCGACCTGAACAAGCGGTATGGTTCCCCTTGTGTTCTGGAGTCGAGGGGAGGATCGACGCTTCCGAAGTGGCTTGCTGACCCATTTTCTTCGTGGAAACAGTGCTGGTGAGCTCACCTCTGAGGAGCTTGAGCGTGTCGTCACCATCCTCCAGAACCCCACCCAGTACAAGATCCCGTCGTGGTTCCTCAACAGGCAGCGCGATATCGTCGACGGCAAGGACTCGCAGCTTCTGGCCAACGGTGTCGACTCGAAGCTTCGTGATGATCTCGAGCGCCTGAAGAAGATCCGGGCCCACCGTGGTCTCCGCCACTACTGGGGCCTGCGTGTCCGTGGTCAGCACACCAAGACGACTGGTCGGAGAGGCCGGACCGTCGGTGTGTCCAAGAAGAAGGGTGGTTAAAAAATTCGGGCTTTTCATGGGCTGGGGATCATTTGCCCACTGGACGGGGATCTCTTGGCTTTCGGCGTTCTTTCTCATCATTGTGGATGGTCGGGCGTGTTACGGCTGGATTCATCGTTGACTGCTTTACGTGCATTGAAGGCCACCAGGAATGAAGGTAGACTCAATACACACGGTTCATGGCAAACGGCGTTCATGCCTCTGGCGAAGGCCCCGCTTCCGCCCATCGGCGCATCTACGAGACCCTTAGTCTATATCCAACGTGATCGAGATAATCCATCACAACTACCACCACTTTGCGGCTCGATTGGCTGAGGGGTCCGAAGGCAATCCTGAGTATCCTTCAACAACACAACAAGGGTGAGGCACACAAGGTAGATCTAGGTATATTGTATGATTGATCCTTCAAGTCTAGTCCTCGTGTACAACAGCCATGTCTAGCACCTCAACACGACCCTGACCTTTGGTCTCGTTGCCGAGGAAATCGGATAGAGCCTTGAAGGCGCCAGGCTCGACGAAGCCGACAAGCTCCCACTCGGAGCTGATGACGTCCTGGTTCTCGACTTGCTCGATATAACTCAGTATCTTGTCCTTTACGGTGCCGGGCGCCTTGGGCTGGTCAGCGCCGTCGGCGTCGTCCTTGGCTGCGGGCTTGGGGACAGCCTTGACGGACTGCTTGAGCACGTTTGTTGAACAGGTTATGCGCAGACGCATTCTAGCGCGGGAGATGGGGATGGGCTGATGGGCGATGAGCGCCTTCATGGCTTCCAGGGCCTGACTCTTGGCGCTCTTGGTCGTGGACACGCCGGTCCAGATGGGCTTGTGGACCGCCGCGGCGGCGGCTGCGGGTTCCGCTGCGCCCTCTTCGAGATTGCTGCTGTTGCTCGTTCTTTGAGCGTGGGCCTGAGAGCTCAGCATATCGAGGGCCTTGTCGATCATGCTGGTGGTGTAAACGCGCTTTGTGCGGGGGTCGACCAGCTTCGACGCGACGATGCTGACGACCTCGTTGTGGACGCGCTCGAGCTGGGCGGCGCGCTCCTTCTCGCCGACCTGCAGCTCGCCCTTGTTGAGGATCTCGAGGATGACGTCGGCGACGGGCACGTCCTTGCCGAAGGCCTTGGCCAGGTCGGCCGAGGGCGCCGTCTGGCCCTTGGAGACGTTGAGGAAGACGTTTGGGATCTGCAGGACGTTGTCCAGGTCCGTCTCGATGCCGGAGCGCCACTCGAGCACCTTGTTCTTGTAGCACGCGAGCTCGAACCGCTTCTTGCCCTTCTTGAGCCGGACCAGCGCCACGTTGGTCAACTTGATCTGGTTCGACGGCTGCGAGATCTGGCGCGACATCTTGGCTGGCTGGCGGGAGGCCGAAGGGCCGCTGTCTTCCTCCTCTTGTTCAGGCTACTGCGCTGGTCGCGCGCACCAAGGAGACCCGGTGTATGTGTGAACTTGTGTTGCCAGCTGCGTTTGGCGACCGAGGGGCGTTCGTGAGGAAAGCGTTTCGCGCGATGTGGCGGGGGGGATGAAAATGGCTCCAACGACAGGTTCTGTTGCTCCTTAAAACTTGAATGTTCTGTGGATCATCTAGCGAGTTTTCAGTCTTTCTATTATGTCCTTCATTTCTTCCTTCGATTCGTTCTTTTATGTTTTCCGGATCTATCCATGGTTGGGCGCTCACATCGCGAACTTACTTCATGCTATTCGTTCCCCTCCACCCCGCTCCCAAGCGGGCCAGGAAGAAAAAAGAAAATAAAAAAAAGCACACTGGGCACTTGATGCTGCCCCGCCTATTGCATAGTACGCCTCGGAACAACCTACGGCTGACGTATGGATTTGCATATCAATTGAACACTCGGCCAATGATTCGAATGTGAATCATTTCTATAGGGACTTAGTTACCTCGGTGTTGTTTAATTCATAGCGAGAACCGCCACACACGGACTACAGCATGCCGCTCCCTTTAGGAAGCCAGATTGAGTAGGTACCAAGGTGGGCTCGACTTGTGCTCTTCTGCACGCACATATTGCCCCGTAGTCCCGTACCAACGACACCTCATCTACTTGAAAACGGCGTCAATACCACAGCATAATTACTCGCAGCTAGGCGGACCTTGAGGGCGTGCTGGGGCGTTCCAAAGTCACCGCCAACCATGTCCCCAAGTCGGCCTAGCGTGGCGCTTAGCGTGGTCAGGATGGCAGCCTGATTGGAGGCACGTGGACCCAATGCAAGGGGCCCCGTTTGGTGATGACGGAATTGGACCGTGCCTGCTGTGGTTTTGGGGGCACTGGGGAGGTCGGAGTTGCGGGTTGTCGGGGCAAACAAACCGCGTTTCAGTGAGAGCACCGCCCGCCAATCCCCAGCCTGCATCGATCCAGGGCGAGATAAGCTCGGGCGACCTCCAGACCTCCATACCGCTACCTTCCCGTCCAGCTCTCCCAACTTGCCGTCTTGATCTTCTTCCCGTCACAATCCATCCCCAATACCATACAAAACAGACACCACCAACCACCCAAGCACCAACATCACCGCTGCCGGCTAGTCGCTCGCGGTTTCTCGAACGGCCTCTACCCCTACCGCCTTTCCTCTGCTTGCAACCATGAGGATAGCCGCCTCGACGCTGCTCGTGGGCGCCGCCTCGGCAGCCATCCACGCCCAGGATGACGGTTCCCAGCGCGTTCTGGGTGCCTCACCCCTAGGCGAGGCCGTCAAGCCCATCGGCGAGTCGTGGCAGAAGCCGCTCAAGTCGCTCGAGGATCTTCTCGGCTCCATGACGTCCGAGGCCAAGGCCGTGTGGGACGAACTGAGGCTTCTCGTTCCCGACGCCGCCGAGCAGGCCGCCACCCTCTTCTCGTCTCCCAAGCCCCACGCCCGCAAGCCCGACAGCGCCTGGGACCACGTCGTCAAGGGTGCCGACGTCCAGGCCCTCTGGGTCGAGAGCGAGGGCGCCGAGAAGCACCGCAAGGTCGACGGTCGCCTCGAGGACTACAACCTGCGCGCCAAAGCCGTCGACCCGTCGAAGCTCGGCGTCGACAAGGTCAAGCAGTACAGCGGCTATCTCGATGACGAGGCCAACGACAAGCACCTGTTCTACTGGTTCTTCGAGTCGAGGAACGACCCCAAGAAGGACCCTGTCATCCTTTGGCTCAACGGCGGCCCGGGCTGCTCGTCGCTCACCGGCCTGCTCTTTGAGCTGGGTCCGGGCTCTATCAACGAGAAGATTGAGATCGTCAACAACCCCCACGCCTGGAACAACAACGCCTCGGTCATCTTCCTGGACCAGCCCGTCAACGTCGGCTACTCGTACTCGGGCTCGTCGGTCAGCAACACGGTGGCCGCCGGCAAGGACGTCTACGCCCTCCTGACCCTCTTCTTCCACCAATTCCCCGAGTACGCCCACCAGGACTTCCACATTGCGGGCGAGTCGTACGCCGGTCACTACATCCCCGTCTTTGCCTCCGAGATCCTGTCGCACAAGCGCCGCAACATCAACCTCAAGTCGGTTCTCATCGGCAACGGTCTCACCGATGGCCTGACCCAGTACGAGCACTACCGCCCCATGGCCTGCGGCGAGGGTGGTTGGGACCCCGTGCTGGACGAGTCTGAGTGCCGCTCCATGGACAACGCCCTGCCGCGCTGCCAGTCCATGATCCAGAACTGCTACGACAGCGGCAGCGTCTGGAGCTGTGTGCCCGCCTCGATTTACTGCAACAATGTCATGATCGCCCCCTACCAGCGCACCGGCCGCAATGTCTACGACATCCGCGGCCCCTGCAAGGACAGCGGCAACCTCTGCTACCCGGAGCTGGGCTACATCTCCAACTTCCTGAACCGCCAAGAGGTCATGGAGGCGCTCGGTGCCGAGGTTAGCTCGTACGACTCGTGCAACTTCGACATCAACCGCAACTTCCTCTTCCAGGGCGACTGGATGCAGCCCTTCCACCGCCTCGTCCCCGGCCTGCTTGACGAGATCCCCGTCCTCATCTATGCTGGTGACGCCGACTACATCTGCAACTGGCTCGGCAACCAGGCCTGGACTGAGGCTCTGGAGTGGAAGGGCAAGAAGGCATTCAACGGTGCCGACCTCAAGGACCTGACCCTGGCCACAGCCGGCGATGCTAAGCCCTACGGCCGCGTCAAGTCCAGCGGCAACTTCACCTTTATGCGTATCTACCAGGCCGGCCACATGGTCCCTTACGACCAGCCCGAGCCATCCATCGACTTTGTCAACAGGTGGCTGGCTGGCGAGTGGTTCTCTGCTTAGGACCCTGGCGGACGATATCGGTCCCTGGGATTCTCAAGTCTCGAGTAGCACACATTGAGGGGACACATTACCTTCTTCCGACTATTTTTATTCTTTTATTCTGTTTTTGAATAAACCACGTCTGATTTTTGTTTTCGCTCGGTCTCGTCGTCTCATTGTTTGTTGTCAAGACTTGATGTTAGCATGCCTCACATCGATTGATCCTCTGCTTTCCCATCGTCATGGACGGATCCGGGTGCGTCCATCCAAATCCGACTGATCGCCACAGATGGCTGTATCGCATAGACAACCGCTATATTTGGACAGACAGAATATGCCTGGCGTTACGGTGCAAGAGCTAAATGATTGACCCCTTTCGCCTCGTCCAGGCGCCCGTGTAGTCATGAGCTAGCTTAGGTGTCCGTTGGTTCAAAGGTCGAGAATCAAACTGAGGTCCGTTCAAGCAATGCAATATCTACACCTCGCAAAAATCATAAACGTTAGCTCTTTTGCGCGGAATACACTACAAAAAAGAATAATGTCCACGACTCTGAGAGGTGTGGTCTTTCACGTTCCTCGTAACCATGAAGGACGCCATTGTTCAGGACTGCCTACCTCTATCTGATGTATTTTTTGCCGTATACCGGGCAGATACTCCGCAACGAGTTTCAAGACGGCACTGTAATGAAAACCCCAAATATCCACCATGTGGCTCCAATTTGGTATCCATTCTCAACGAATGGTGAAAACATCGGTTCGCCGCATACAAGATGGACCGACGACCCTCCCTAGACAGTCCACTTTCCTTGATCGGGTCGAGCACTCGCGTGTGAAGACGCAACACGTATAGGTACATACCTACACGATTGCCTACATAGGGCGGTAGATGTTGCTTGAGCTAAATAGGCATAGATAGCCCTGGACTCACTCTCGACATTCAGCCTTTTGACACCAACCAACACAGCGTGCGCCGAGCTCTCTTGATCCAGTGGTTAACATAAACATTGCTATTTCATGCTGCCATGGGCCTCTGAGACCTGCCGCCACCATTGGTTATGCTGCCCCTAACTGACATATGAAACGTGCCCGGAGGGCTTGAGTATAGACAATACCACGGTCTCCGTATTAATACATTGATACAGGCCCCTTCCCGCCCTTGCCATGGTCAGGCACCCATTCGCGCCAAACACCCTTCCTCCGTCCCCGTTCTCCATCTATTGATACAAGTGTCGTGTCCTACAAGCCATGTTGGCTGTCGCTTGTGGCAGCGTGGGCTACCAGTCGTGTAGTAGCCCTCTATTCCACTCGCCCGTCCCCCCTCGGTTCATAATGCCCAGTTATATACGCAATTGCTCGAGCCATTGCGATTTCCAGTGAAATACCGTCGAAGTTCCTTCCCGGCTCAGCATCCGAATGAGGCCGAAGTTGAACCAAAACCACCGCCGCCTGGCAGAGTCGAAGAGGAAAATAAAACGCCAAAAAACAGAAGAGTTTTTAGAATAGGAACAGAATAGAATAGGGGGAGAAACAGAAAGAAGTGACTAAGAAAAGATAAACACAAGGGAAGAATATGTAGGTGCGACCTGAAAAGAAAAGGGAAACGAAAAGTGTGACGACGAAAAACAAACAAAAAAAAAGGCTGAACGATGCAGCGCCTTATAGGACCTGGGTAAATGAGAATGATAGGGATTTTGTTCGCGTCTTTTCTCCGTCGCCAGCCATGGCGGCTGGCGTATGCCCATAATCATTATATCTTTTAGGCCATTGCCGGGACGATTTACTCGTCTAGTTTTCTCGTGCTGCGACAGCATGAGCTCATCAGGACCGGTGCCCAAGACGCTGATCCTAATCGCAACGTTATCGATCATGATATGTCGTAACCTGTTTTCGCGACGTCGTCGGCCCGATGGATTCGGTTGAAGCGTCGCGCGTCGAGACGGTAGGCTGCCCCGTTGAAAACGCCCCAGTCATCACGGCGCCTGGGTAGGCTGCCAAAGCCGGACGTTTCAAGGGCAGGTCGGCGGCCAAAGCACATAGCCTGCAGCGTGTCCTTCCCGGGTCTCTGCCGACCTCTCATCCGGCAGTATCAGCGGCCGGCATGGGAGGACTGGCGCCTCTGTGTCGGCGGAAAAAGGGGAAGGCGTTCATCCGGAACCTGCTAGGTTTCTTTTTGAGAGTCTTGGCTTCTACCGACAGCTTGGCGTTGGTTGAGGCAGACAAATCCTCTTCTGCATACATAGAAGAAGGGCTGGTGCCCAGCCTCGAATCCGAGTGGCTCTTGTCTAGCCTCGATTCTGGCGGGTGGCTGCCTAGGGGCTCGTGCTCGAACTCGGGGACGTCGACAGTGGGCACAGGGACGCTTGATGGCCGCTCCAGAGACTCTTGGCTGATGATGCTGGTGCCCTGCGTGCTAGGCGAGAGGGGCATCTTGCCCGTCGTCGCGCTGGTAGCCTGCGACGCCCAGTCCCCAGCACCGGGTGCGGACGCACTCCCCTCAGTCGCTTCGCTACAGCGTTGCTTCCGGGACGTCGGCGGTCGGGTATCGTGCATACCAAAAGGATCGCTCGCGGCGAAGTCGGCGACGGCATCAAATGAGGTCGTGATGCCGTTCACTTCTTGATACTTGTGTGGCAGTGCCGACACGTGAGGAGGCTTGCACGAAACCTTGGCCGGCCTCTCCTCCGTCAATGAAAACGGCATCGAGGTCTCTGTGGGGGACACACCACCCGAGATAGCCATGGCGGACGGGGCTCGAGAATCCCTGTCGGTGTCCGGAGTGATGGCAATGCTCATCGTCCTAGGCGACATAGTTCCATCACGAACCGGTCTTGGCCTGTGGAGCTGCTTGGCCACTTCTTCCTCCACCATCTTCTGGAACAGAGCCTTGTTGATCTCCAGCTCGTCCACGCAGTACCGCGTTTGCGGCAGTATGTCGGCAACGCCCTGGAATAGGGGTATTGCGAACAAATTCATAAAGCCTAGCTGAGCCTTGGATAGGGACATGACGTCCTTCTTGGGCGGCGACATTAGAGACGACGGGATCTCAAGCTCAGACTCCATGGATGCCTGGCGCGAGAACTCGTCCGACAGAATATGAGTCCACTGCAGGGCGGTGTCATGCTTCCGAGCCTGAAAGTGAGAATTGTAGATTGGTTAATTCCCTTGTCAAGCCCAAGTCGCGTCGTCATGGAGGCGGGTTGGACATACCACATTGCTGATGTCAGCGCACTTGATGAGAAGGGCGCACAGGAGAGCCTTCTGCTCCTCGATCATACGGCCATTCCATCCCTCGGTGGTGTTGTTGGCTTGCAGCTTCTCCTGGAGGTCGCCGAGCTTCTTCATGTAGTCAAAATGGAGGCCCATGTCGGTGGCTAGAATAGAGCTTATCATGAGCTTTCGCATTCGCAGATCCTCGAACGCGGCAGGCCAGTGCCTCCGCAAAATCTGCGAATATGCTGCGCAGTGGAAAGACTCGAGCACCGAGCGGTCATTGTACAGCTGTGCTAGAGGCGCGTTAAGCGTGACCAGAAAGCCATTGTTGACGCCAGGGTGGCCCACGTCATGGCCAATTGCGGTGACGAGTAGAGTCAAGGCCTCAAATGGCTCTAGCAGGCCGGCCATGGGCGAGGTCGGCGGGGTCCGGGTCGGCACGGCCCCATCTTGATCGGCAGGGACCGGAAACGGCGGCAGCGCACCGATTTGGACCAAGAAGTGGAAGGTCGCCTGCAGCACGTCGATGACGTGCCGAAAGTTGTGGTACGGCACGAAGCTGTTGTAAGCGGCCCGGCAAGCAATCAGATACGTTGTGAGCTGGTCTGCGGGTAGTCGAAAGAGGCGGTCAGCGAGCGAATCAGGCGAGAAGGGAAAAAAGAATGGGGAACAAAGCAAACACTTCGACACCGACACACGCACGCACGCACACACACCACGCACACATCAAGACGTGCGCGTCTACACCCACGCAACAAACGACGAAGAAAGAAAAAAAGATTGTGGGAACAAAAAAGGGAAAGACGAGATGGAGAAGAAGAGACAGAAAACGCACCCGTCGGCAAGCGCCAGCGCTCCAGCTCTGGCATGGTAAGGGCGTGCTTCAGCATCGACGAGGCAGCAACTATCAGATCGTCATCGCTGAGGTCGTGGGCGCAAAAGTGCCACTCAGCAACCAGCTTGGTGATCTGCACACGTCGCTCAGGAGGCACTCTGATCCTAATGCTTGAGACTCGGTCATCTTGGTCGTCGCCGGGGCGGCAGATGCCGCTCATAAGGCCAGAGACCATGGCTTCTCGAAGGTATGCAAACGGCTTCTGTTCGTCCACCCCCACCCAAGATCGCTTGCGGCCGCGCTTGACCTCGAGAATGGCCTGCCTCTCCTTGAGAGCCTCCTTGTGGGCTCGGTATGCGTGGGTTTGTATCGACGTCACGGAGTTCACGGGATTGACCAAAACGTCGGTTGCGCCCAGGTCCAAGCATCGCTTGAGTAGCCGGCGATCTGCCATCAGTCGGCCCCCTTCCAGCGCTGAGATCCCCGGCGTGTCGGAGCCATCGGCTGTCGCGCCCCCGCGGCCAGCCCCGGGGAAGCTGATCAGAGGTATAGGCACCACCAGGCTGGACATATTCCGCAAGTGGGCTTCCGATACGATCATCTGAAGAAGCCGGATTCCATAGCCGTCCCCGTCGGCCGAGTCCGGCCCGCGCTCGTCGTCGGACGGGGCTGAATGAGGCGAGGTAGGCCTGGAGCGATTACCATCTGGAAGACGCTCGTTGCTAGGAACGTCTATCAACACGACGGTCGGCTTCGTCTCTGCCATCGAGGTGCCGTGCTGGTCAAATAACTGCGACATGCAGGCCACCCCAGTGCCGCACAAGTGGACTGGCACCGCTCCTTGTCAGTCTCGGAATACACCCCGAAAGTCTGATGTACTTTTTCAGGTACTGGGAAATGCTTGGCAAGTGGGGGAGGGAACTAACCATCACCAATGGCTTCAAGCAGCAGAGCGACGTTTTCCCTTAGCGTCTGGGTCTCACAGCCACGGGCCGCATCGTGAAAGCAACCGAAGCCGCCGGAACCGCGTGAGGGTGCACGAATCACACGGTCCTCCCGGACACTCCGGTCGACGTAGATCAAATCGCAGGAGACATCATCCATCGTGGCCTCAAAGAGCGCCAGTCATGAGACTGGGACACCTTTGCTGCCACGGGGGAATCACGCCGCTGGCCTAGACGTGCCAGTGCTTGCGTCTCTAGTTTTTATCCTTCAGCAACACAAAGTAGCCGCCCGGCGAAGAGGCCGACCCCGGCGCTAGTAGCGCTCCCGGACGCAGGCCTCAATGTGCGAGGAGCCGGCAGGTGGGCTCGGGCGCGACAGCTGCAAAGTCCTCTCGGTTCAGGCCTGAGCAGGCGTCGGCGCAACCTCAACCACCCCGAACGGTCGCGTTGAGGCGGACCTTTGGCTGTTCGAGCTGCCAGAAGCGATTGCGCGTCGAAGAGATGTGCGCTTCCAGGTTGTGTCAAGCGCGACGAGGCATGCAGTCGTGCACGAAGCTGTCTCGAGGCTTCTCCGTCGAAGGAGCGAGGTACGATAGCGTGAACGGGCCGAGCAACATGGGGCGGTCGCGCGGATGATCTGTCGGGCGCTGTCGATTGAGGGAGGGCGTTTGAGATGGGGATCGGGGGAGAGACGCCGGAGTGTTGATGTCTTTGGGGAGGAGGCGCGACACGGGGTCTGGCGAGCCTGGGCTAGGCAGTCGATTGGGAAGGATCTGTGGCGCCAATTGAGGTGCGACGGAGGTTAATTGAGTCTGGTCGGGGGCCGCGATTGCGAAATGCGGGCGCGGGAGACTGAGGATGGCGGTCGCAAAGCTGGCGCGGTCGTAGGCACGGAAAGGGCAGAGGGCAGCCGGCGGAAGCAGCGACTGGGGCGAGGGGGCTCGACGAGGATTGCAGCTTCCGTCGGCGTGCAGGAGTTCTGGCTTCTTGGTGCCGGGCGCCGGTGTTGTGATATCCCAGTCCAAGGCGGGAGCGAGCGACGGGCCCCCCTCCTTTTCTTCTCCCCCTTGGATTTTCCTTGGGCTTCGATTTCGCCCGCTGCTGCTTGTTCTTGGGTCGGATTGATAGATGGTAGGCAAGGGAGGTACAGGTAGGGTTGGGCGATAGTTGGAGGCAGAGACAGGAGTCGTTGACAAATTCGGTGGTGGAAACCAGATCGGAAGAACCAAGACTCAAGGGCGCTATTACCTTGGGTTGAATGCGATTGTAGGATGGGGCCGGGTGCCAGGGTACAGGGGCCTGGGAGCCTGGCTGACGAGACCCAAGGCGGACGGGCAGCCAGTAGCTGGCGAGACGCGAGTCGGGCCTGCCGCTGCGACAAGAGGAACACGGACTCGCGCTTGGGGCATGTAAAATTTCGAGACCCTCAGGGCTCCTCAGGGCTCCCCCAAGGACGGCAGCAGCAACGAGGGCGGACCCGGACAGAGATCAACCGCAGGGCAGGAGGATCGGCGAGGACGATGAGGGCGGAGAGGGGGGTGGATAGCGCAAGCTGGAAATAGAGGAGGGCGCTCCTCTTGGGTTCCCGCCCGCAACACCTGCGGTAGACCCTAGGTACCGGCGATCCCAGGTAGTTCCGATGTTGCACGTTCAACCCCACAGCCAGTTTCGGGGCTTTATTCCCTTCTCGGGTGCACCATCCCGAGGTTCCGGCAGGTGCAAGCGGAGCTGCTGGTTCGTCGTGCTGGAGAATGCCTGCTTGTCGAGAAGATGCAGCGAGCGCCAGACAAGGCGAGCGAGACGGGCAAGCTGAAAGGAAAACCCAGACGAGCGGGACTCTGGCTGGATAAAGAGTCTGCCCTAGGTCAAGGGAAGGAATGTGCGTACGCCCGCCCGTCTACCTGAGCTACGTATCTACCTATTCGAGCACAGTCGCGGCAACAATGAACAGAGAAAAGAAAGACATGACTGCTTGTGAGAGAGTCTGGCTTGTCATGGAGAGAAAGAAACACCGTCCATTTGCAGGTGGCGTCTGACGCTGTGCTCTTGAGATCAATCAGATAGACGTGACGACACGCCTCGACTAGCACGATCAACGGTGCAGGGAAGGAGGGATCCAGCAAACCCGGCGGCTGCCTCCCTCCGCCGTATTCGTGCGTGTCCCGTCATCCATGCAGCAAGCTTCTCCTGTGCTGCAACGTCGACCGACCCTCTTACTGCAGAGTGGACCGCCGCCGGCGGGGCCTTTGGACACCAGACAGCCCCAGGCCATCGATGCACCGCCCGCAGGCTGCAGCCAGGCTAAACCGCACCAAGCAGGTACGTCCGTGGCAGGAGGACACACCGTGCGTGCTAGCGATACTGCAGACTGCAGTCAGGGCGCCGCCCGTTTGCCAGCAACCTTCGCACGACGCCCAAATGAAAATGTGCAGTTCCGACAACGCTAATCGGAACCCCCATTGCCCGAACTTATCCCTATCTCCTATCCCTCCCTTTATTTGGGGAGCATGCTTCGGTGCGACTTCCACCACAACAAGGCGCACGCCCAGCCAATTGCGTTGGCCGGGAGGGTGCTGCAGGGGCAAAAAGGTGGGCTCCCCCAATCAAGGATGAAGGTGGGCTCGGCGCTCGCGCGCGTGGGAGCACACGTGGGTGGTTACGCTCACGGAACCTTTTTGATCATTCCTGATGCCCACTGCTCTCAGCCCATTGCGACGGTGGGACTGGGTACTGGCCAAGTATGTATAGAGATACCGTGCAACCAAATCTCCCCGAGGCGTCCCAAAATCCCAGTCGACCTTTTCGGAGATGCGGCTGTTTCCAAGACGCCAATTGCTGAGCCGAACTCAGTCACAGACGTCGCCGGTTCCTGCGCAGCACATCGCGCACTGGGAAATTCATGAAAGCCCGCACGGTGAGCCAGCCAATGTGTGGACTAGCGAGGTGCGTAGCCGACGCCACGGCCCCCTAGAAAATTAAAGAAGGCTTCTAGAAGGTGGAGGCTTCGATTCCAATTTCCAGCGGATCCAACTGGACAAAAAAGGTACCCGCACGGCTTCCATCCCAGAGAGGGCTCCCACCCTCCCTGTACACAGGTACTTTCTGCACGAAAAAGAAGCAGCGCCGGCCCACACTGGAAGTCTTCTTCCTTCTGCTCTCCACGTTCGTCTCATCTCTCTGTCCTGCCGCCACCTGCACGAGGCTGAAATGCCAACCGCGAAGTGCCCCGTGTCAGCGACATTTGCCTTTTTTTTTTTTTTTT
>JNVV01000006.1:1135421-1150418 GCA_000733355.1 Falciphora oryzae
GTTTCTGCATGTCATCATTCACACAGCATGGAATATTCCACCCATCTTCCATGCCTTCTTCATCCAGCCACGCAACGCACCGTGTCGCTGATGCAAGTGTCGACGTCCCCGCCTGGATAAATTGGTCTTCCGCTTTGCCGTGCGTGCCAAGCCGCCGCAACGAGCAACAACTGAAAATCGACAAGTGACTGAACCCTTTTTTTTTTTCCCCTCTCATTCGTTCAATCTTTCTTCAACCCCTCCTTAATTGATTGGCCTAAAAAAAAAAAAAGGCGCCTACAGACGGGCACCCGTCCACCCGTCTTCGTTCTCTGGCCCTGTGAGGAGGACGGCCAGAAGCAGGCCCCAGGGGGGCCTGTGGCGGCGTGATATATCAGAAACCAGCCCGTCATTGTTTCAGCCCTGCCGATCACCAGCAACAAGCCCGTCACAATGCATGTCGCATTGATAGGTTAGATGTCGTCGCTAGAATCTCAACAAACCGCTCCCATTGCTTGGGTTTGCGTCTTCGTCTTTTTGTTTGTTCCTTGGGGAAAGGAGGGCGGGAACGATTGTGACCTAGGTGCCCGTCTATCAGGCAGTCAAGTCACTTTCCTTCCAGTCCTGGTATCGAGATGGGACATCCACTTGTTGATGGAGCGAATGAGAAAGGCTTTATTGCTGACAACAGCTCCCAGGGATCCCATAACCTAACTCTGCCTGCTTAGCCTAGCAGTCAAGACCTACCTCGCCTAACAGCATACCTTCTACATAATTTAATTCCGTAGTTGGATTCCGACTAATACCATTCCCACCTCTCTATTTACTATGCGTCTTTGGTGCTATGTCGTCGACTCGTTGTCTATGTATAATTTTCCGCTTTTGTCCCCCCCACCACCAATGCATCTTCCAGTTTCATTGCGTCGCGTCTTCGTGCAAGACGTGGTCTCACTCAGTCTTCCCGCACTTCTCGTCGTCCAGATGGATTTCGATGGCGCGGACTGACGCCGCATCCTCACCAATATCGGCGGGGATGGTGTGGAGGCCCTGGTTCTTCCACGAAAGATTGCGGATGTCGTTCATGTTGGCTTGAGCTTCCGAGTTCGGCTCAGGAGGCTCTTGATACTCGGACACATGTCCCTCGGGTGCAGTCGCATCGTCGTAGTCGTCAAATTGGCCGAACGGCGAGTTCATGCCAGTGTTACGGTCGCTGAACCCGCCGTTGGACGAGTTCATCTCGGCCTCATCCGAAGCCACCGAGCCAGTGGTCTTCGGGCCTCCCTCGATGTGGTTCCAGTTCCAGTCTGGCTGCGACCACTGATTCGTTACCATTCCGATGCCTTCATCCTCTATACTTCCCCGGATGCCATCGTCGTTCTCTCCGGGCTGCCAAGACTGCACGATCGGGCCTGCTCCAACGGTCTGTTCGTATGAAGGCAGCTGCTCGCCGTCTTCCGCATTCAAACCCCGAGCCTCAGAGGCCAGCACCCCACTAGGAGAGCCACGACCTCCTTGCGGGTGAGTTACTTCTGCTCCTATCAAGGCGCTCGACGACCCACGCAGGGAGGAGCCTGTATCGAGACGCTGACCTTCCCCCGAATCCGACATGTCTTCATCGGGGGTGTCGTTGTTGAAGAGGTCGTTGATCCGCTGGAATCGGGGTCCACCCAGGGGGATGTCGGAGCGCCGCCGGTAAAAGAGCAGGTATGCTGACGATGTTATCATACGTGAGAGATCCTTTTGCTTGCTCACGGACGAGTCTGCGTACATGTCGTTAGTTTGGGATGATCTTCCTAGCCGGAGGAAAAAGAGGTGACTTCGTTCTCCCACAGAGGCTTTGCTCACCATTGTATTCGTACCACTCATTGTCAATGAAGTTCTTCGCGAATGCCGTGTAATGGCCACCGCCGAGCCCGCCCCAGTGATCGTCGATGGCGATAAGGTCGTAAACCTCTTGCTTGCTGGTTTGCTTGTTGATGACCCGGCGAGTTAGGTCAAGCCCCTCTATGGGAAAGTCCACAAGGATGTCGAGCTTGTCTCGACGCCAACCGCTGGAGCTGAACCGCTTCAGATGCACCACCAGAATGTCGGGTGTCTTCCACAAATCAAACTTCTTTTTTGCACGGCGATGTTCCTTGCAACGAGGACAGTACCACATGTCCTGTTCCGAGAGAATCTCCTGCTTCTCAAACTCGTCCAGGCAGTCGTCCAGGGTGATGCCGTTCTTACGGCGTTGAGCGCGCTGTCGCTTCCTCTCCAGCATGGCTGGGTCCTGAAGGGTCTCGGTGGCGGTGAAAGTGGGCTCGCCGCGGCCGTCGTTGAGTTTGGCTTTGCCGTAGACCGTTTCCCAAGCGTCTTCGTCCCAGTTCACCACAATCCCCTCGCCTAAACGAATCAGGGGCCCGGAGTTTGATCCTGTTGCCCCCGAGTCACCGGCGCTGGTGTCGAGGCCGTTGAATGGCGCCGCACTGCTGCCACTGCTGCTCGAGTTCTTACCACGGCGTTTGCCTGCCTTTTTCCCGTAGGTTCTCTGTGGCTTACGGTTTTGCCGCCTGCCACCGACGAATTTTGGTTTCTGGCCTGCACGCAGTCGACTGGCATTCTGTCCGGCGCAGAGTCTGTCAGCAAAGGCTCGCACCACGAGTGTGGAGGTACCCAGTGAATTCGCGACGATTGCGCCCGGAATTTCGCCGCACGTATATGAGTGGCTAGTGGTAGATATGTTACGTACCATATTCGCTGGAACGTCTTCGTCGTCGCTGGACTCCTCCGCCATGCGTGTGAGCTCAGCCGTTTCCACTGGATCAACAATGGCCTGCTGGCTTGACTCCTCGGAGCTGCTGTCGTGCTCTGGCCCAGTCGCGCCGGGGCTGCGCATGTCCACATCGACCTGAGGAAGCCGGCTAGCCAGGGACGGGAGCATGTTGTCGTTGACACTCTGCCACCCAGTCGGGACGCCCGAATCGGATTCGCTGAAGTAACTTAGGCTGAAGAGGTTCTGCAACTGCGGGTTGAGGTACTCGTCGCGGTCTATCCACTTGGGTCTCACGGCGTTGAACACCTTCAACGGCTTGACTGATCTGCTTGGCTTGATAAGTACGGGTGCTAGGCCTAATCATCCGGGGCATAACTCACTGAGATGCGGGACCAGAAGTGGCTCCCGCCGGGCCGGCCTTGGCAGTGCTGACATCGACCAGATCCTCCTCGCCCTCGACCGACTTGGCGATAACCTTGGAGTCGCCAGACGAATCGGCGTCCGAGGTAGGCGCAGTCACCATCTCGAGGTCGGTGTTGTCTGCGACATCCCCTTCTTGCGGCTGCGAAAATTCGGGCCATGTTGAGAAGGAGGCCACCTTCTCTAGGATTTTGCGACGGATGGCATCCTCGCTGCGAGCCTGTGAATTTGCGACAAGGGTTTAGATTAGCACCTCACGCTGCGGACAATACTATCCGAAGCCGGGATTTCATGATTCTGGGCCGGAATCTCGGTAATTCGGTCGACTTACCTCTTCACGTGTGACGATGATGAAATGCGGCGGCGTCACAGTGATTGCCTGGCGTTTCCTGCCATTCGTGTACGTTCCGAACTTGTGAATGACGGGGACGACCAATCTGTCGGCCGCTGGAGTATCCCACTCGGTTGGTGCTTCGTCATCCTCGTCGTCGTTGATCTGAAGCATCGATCTCGCGCTGGTGAACTTCTTCTTGGGCTTCTTATACCCCACGTTTGTCGGCGCCGCCTCCAGCTCGAAGAAGACAGGCACGTCGTTTGTCGTGATCTCCTCTGAGACGCTCCCGTTATCCTCGTAAATCTTGAAGAATTTGTCTTTGAACTCCTCAGCCCCGATCAGACGCTCCGACGGCACGCCAACGCGGGCGGCAATATAGTCCTTGAGCACTTTGATGCTGCTGTTCTTATCCAGCTCTACGTTGATCTCCACCGGGGCGTCGTTCAACGGTATGTACTTGACTGCCTTGGTCCAGACGTTTTGAAGCGGCAGTGGGAGCGTCAGGTTGTTGAACGGATCAAATGTGATGCTGACCTTGTCGCAGAACGGACAGACCAAAGTCGACTTGTACATGCCGGTAAAGAGATCCGCAATGACCGAATCGTCCCGTTTCTTGGTAATGTCCCAGACCTTGTCTGCCATCTCCTTGATGGCCTCAGGGTTGTTGATCATGTCGTCGGTCGAGTCTGGCTTCTCGATGTAAGGCTTCTTCTTGATGCGGCTCAGGTCCTCCTGGAGCGCGTCAAGGAGGAACCCGACGAACTCCTGGGAATCTTGCTGCCCATATCCGGAGAAGGCAGGAGCATATCGCCCGATTACGTTTTTGAACTGCCTGGGAGAGAAGGACGCGGGCGCCGAGTCCTTGTACATTTCCTTCAAGAGCGAATAGTAGACCATGGCAACATCTCCATTGTGGGCGAGCGGGTTGTCCGTGTTGATCTCCTTCTCGGCCTCGCCAACCAAGAAATATTTTGTGAGCTCTTCGACGCTTCGCACGCACTGCAGGGCCGAGTTCATGTAGCACGTGTTCCCGAGGTTGCTCAGGCCAACGCACCCCGTCGTCCGATCAGACTTCAGTTTGGCACGGCCACGCGTGGTTGGTCCTATGGGCGCGGGGCTGCTTCGACCACTTGCTGTCGCTCGCGTCGTTACTGCGAGGCTCGACGAGCTGCCCCTCGTCGCGGTCGCCTTCTCCTTAAGCGCAATACCAGTTCCCTTGTAGACCGAGACAAATGAGTGCCCCTCAATATTCTCGTCGAGCACAAGAGTGTCATTGGCATGCAAGGAATAGAAGGCAAGGGTAGATCTGCCATTGTAGTTTGCGTCGTGTGTCGTGTCCTTGATTTCCAGCTCCTCTCGCTCAACATTCTTAGTGAGTGCCATTAGTCGAGACGCTTCGACCAGGAGGTAGTCCCAAGGATCTCGCTCGTCGGGCGTGTTGTTGGGAGATTCAGGCGGTGTTGCTGGTGTTATCTGCATGGCCGAAGAAGATGGCGGCGTGGAGACGGGGGCTAGTGGCTCGCGCGTAACTCTCCATAGCCTCACTTTCCGGTCCAAGTCAACGCCAGCTAGCCGTTTTATCTTTTTCAGAAACGCATGCGTCCTGCAGGAGGAGCTGCAAGCGAGGGTGGCCGGTGGCGGGTTCATCGCCTTCAGTCTCTGATCGATAGGGATGGGACTAGTGGGTGACCACAGCCGATGGATAGCAAAAATGGGCGGATGGATCTCGAACTGAACGTGTGGAACGCTTCCTTCTGCTGCTGTGTCGTGAGCAAACCTTTGGATAGGCAACTGTCCATCGGCGAGCCCGTACCACGAGACAACGAGCTCCCAGGCATCCTGAGAAAAGAGCTGGTAATGCTCGAGGCCTAAGCCGGGCTTCAAGCGGACAAAGTCCTTGTCGTCGACGTCCTTGACGATGCCCTGGATGATGTCCGAGTTGTCGACAGGGCCTAGGGGCACCTCAGCAGCCTTCGTGGGGGCGTGCTTTGAGTCGTCACCGAAAGCCTGGGCCTTCTCGAGCCACTGCCGGGACACGAGGAATGCTGTATCGCCCTCCTGTAACGGGCTCTCGCTGAAGGCCTTCAGCAATGTCTCGATCGTTTTGATCTGTTCGGGGAGCGGAGGAGCGCCTGCATGTATCAAATCAGATAGTCGACTGTTAGCGAAGCCAACACGTAGCAGGGCGGGAGATGGAGATGTTCTCGACGGGGTGCCGCTCCACGTACCGGCCTTGACGCCAAAGTCGGACACACCGTCCTCTGTCGGGTCCGACGTGTCCGGACCCCCAGAGGTGGAGAGCTTGGGATCCGATGCAGGATTGGACGCCTGGGATTCCCCGCCGTTTGCACCAGCGGCGTCTTGCTGGGGTGGACTGGCAAGCGAGCTGGCCTCTTCCGACTCGTCGAGTGGCGGGGGGTTGATCATGTCCACATCCTCCTTCGCGTCCGAGTCCATCTCCTGGTCCATGCTAGAGGCCCTGCGCTTGAGAGGCGACGACGACCGTTGGGGGAGGTCCGCGGCGCCGCCCATGATCATGCGGTGCTGAGGGTTGGAGGCCAGGGGGGAGGTGCTCCTGGCGGTGCGAGAGCCAGGCGGCGGGGGCTGGAGGCCGTCCTGGAATAGATCCTCGGCACGATCGTTGTCCAGCGAAAGGTCGGCCGAGGCGGCGCAGGGCGAGCTCGCGGCAGAGGAGGCGTAGTCGGACGACTGGTGTGAGCTGTAGAGGGACTGCAGGCGTGGCGGCAGACCAGACGCCGCAGGGACGGAGTCGGCGCGGACGTAGGTCGGGGTGGTCAGGCCGGACCCGGAGGCGGAGGTGGTGAAGGAGAAGTTGGGATCGAGGTCTTCTTCGGTCGTGGGCAGGAGGGTCTCCTGGGAGGAATAGTCCTGGGCTCTGCTGTTCCGTGGGGATCGACGAGAAACCTTGCGTTTCTTTGAAGAAGACGTGGTGACTGTGAGCTGCCCGTGCAGCTCTGAGCGAACAATGGGGGAGTTGGGGCTGTGAGACTGCAGAGAGCCCACCTAGGCAATTGGGAGGGGCGGGCGGCGGTTGGGGGCAGCGGCAGAATCAGGCGGCCAAAAAGGCGTCTCGTGCTGCAATCCCGGGGTTGTGATCGAGGCAGCTGGCGGAAGGTGGTCGACCTAGAGGGAGGCGACGTGCATCTGGCGGGAGGGTAAAGAGGTGAGCCTAACTAGGCCAAGTGGTAGCGGGTGCGGCAGCTCCTGCCGTTCACGCTGTTGCTGCTGCTGCGGAATCATGCCAAGGTCAAGGGCCAACACCCACCGATTTTCTCATTGCGCAGGGTCCCTCAGAACTCCGCTACAGTACCGGGAGCGGGCAGGGAGCCCTGCCAGGTGTGTCTCTCGGGCGCCGTTCCAGCGAGGGGCGGAAATCTCAAACAAACCTCCAGTACTAGGCGAGGATCTGGTTGGATCTCCGGCTACCGATAGGATAGGGGAGATAGATGGGTGCCCGGATGTAGGTGCTGGGGGACATGTCCGAAAAAAAAAAAAAAGGGTTGATTATTGGTACCTGCAACGCGAGGTTCGGTATTCTGAGTAGGGCAGGCACGGTGGTCGTCAAGCAGGAGGGCGGGCACCGGGAGACGCCTATCCAGCCTCGCACTGTACAGCTCTCAGCTTCTGTCCAGTCCCAGCACAGAAGACAGTGAGGTGGTGCCCGCCGGATCGGCGGGGTGCAGGTCGGCCGGACCTTGCTGATACCAAGCAAAACGCCGCGCAGACTCTACGGAAGGCCCATGACAATCGCACCTTGCGACCGAAATACTAGCTACATGAGATACCTGTCAGCGACACTCCTCGGTATCTTGTGGGTACCCTCCCTATGTGGTAGGCGCGTCTTGGGTGGGAGGGCAAAGATGCACTGGCAGGAGTGTTTGAGTAACAACAGCCACACGGTCACCGATACCGATAATACATCGCCCATTCGCCCCAGTCAGCTGGCCTAACCCACCTAAGTTGAACCCATACCAGCGGAGAACCACCACTTGGCTCAAAAAATCCCGCCGAGTGAGGTCGAGGTGAGGCCCTCGAATGCTAGTTCCAAGAGTTGACTCGGATCCATGGGATTGGGCGTTTGTAGCTTCAATGAGGGGGCCGATGGGGAAGAGGTGAAAAAAAAGACGAGGAAAAACTCAAGAAGCCGTGATGGCACGGTGACATTTATAGATGCACACTGTAGAGCGCACCAGACAACCGAGAATTATGTGAGATCCATGGCATGGGATGGAGTTGAGACGCGCAGACTAAAATATCTGCCTGGGACTGAAATCACCTGAAGTATAATAATGGTGGTCAGGGGACGGAATATAACCTCCCACCCTCCTTGAAGGCAAGTTACAGTGTCGGAGGCATGTGGTAGATGTATACGTGGTATCCAGGCACCTCCCCAAGCACCTTGAGGCTAACTCTACCACCTCCTAACCTGGACTATCTCACCTATGTTGAACTACAATATTCTTCCCCGCCCGCTCCCGATGGAGACGAGGAATAGGAAGCCAGGCCCAACACGTGAGTGGCCATCCACACGCCACCTGGCTGACCAGGTGCCAACTGGAGAACGTCCTACTGTCGCGGTCGTTCCCCAGCAATCCTTGGTTTTGTTGAGCAAGTCGTGTACATAGGTAAGCGTCGGGGCGCCCGGGTGCCAGCGTATGTCCGTACATCTAGTAGGGCTAGCTGACTGTCAACCCTACGCGGAAGGGGCCCTAGAACCCAAAGTCCAACACAGGTCTTGTTCAGGTGGAACCTGGGCCCCAACTCAGGCCTTCGCTCCGTTTCCAGGGGTTGGCAATCATCCCGGTGGCCGTGTTACATGGTATTATTGGTGGTGACCAGTCGCCCTCACAGCTTCGGGTCGAGGTCCTCATATTCGCTCGGGTCCCGCACGGGTGAGGCGCCACCAGTAGTGAGCAGCCGACACTTCAAGTCGCGCACGTCGTCAATGGCAACCGCCGTCGTGCCGTTGAACGAGATCTCGCAGTCACCCTCGTCTTCCGACACTCCGTTTGTGCGATGCTCCTTTGAGAGCTTCTCCCACGCCGTCACCGCCGCCTCGATCTTGTCCTCTGCTACCCCAAGATCCTTCAGCAGGTAACTCTTGAGCCCGTCGATCTCCTTGTCATGGTCGTGATGGGCCGCGCTTAATCTTGCCTGGAGATCCGTAGCTGCCTGTCTGGAAAGCTCCGAGTCTAGGCTGAGGGTCTTGACTAGCTCTGAGATCTGTCCTGTAGATACGTCGCTCTTAGCCTGCGCAACCAGGTGCACCACGAGCTTGGCCCTGAACTTCGAAGTCGGGTCGATGTAGTGTTGGAAAAATTGAATCAGGTCTTCCTTGGACAACTGCCTGATCGCTGTTGCGTCTTGCTGGGCTGTGTGGGGGATCGAGGCACCGTTCATTAGCTATCAACGACACGAAACGTACATCCGAGGCCCGGGGAGGAGCCTAGGTCAGCAGAGATGGAACCCACCAAAGTCGAAATCATAATACTGGGTGTGGATCTGGTTCCAGTGCCGGGAGGTTTCCTGGTCCAGGTTCTTGAGCTTTTCGAGTCGCTTGTTTACCAGGCTCCTCTTCTGGCTCTCGAAGTCGGCATCGCTCATGTCCTCCAGCACCTTTCGGAAAGAGGTCAAGAACGCCTCAATGCGAGACTCGAGGAACCGCGGGGTCTTTTCGCTCTGGATGATAAACCTAAAGCTGTACGTGGTCGCGCTGCCCCTGACACCTGAAAAGACAACATAGCCCAGCTGCTCCTTGGTGCGGAGCTGGTCAAAGGCTGGCTCCTGGGTGATCTGGTCTAGCAGTAAAGTCTTGGCCCGGATGCCACGGTCTGCCTTGTCTCCAACATAGAGCAGATATTCGATGGCGTGATTGACGTTTTGTGGGTCCTTGAGCATCTTCTCGAAGCTGTAGTTGGAGCCCGGGGGATAGATTAGAGACCGCAGAATCGGCCACTGCGCCTTGGGCAGGACACGCGGCTTGAGTGTGGTTTCGATCAGGTCCGTCAACCTCAGCACGTCTTCCTTGTAGAAATTTCCATGAACGTAAACCTCCATGTGCATTTGCGAGAGGAGCTCTTGCTTGAACGCTTGCGTCGCCCTGACGTCGGTGGCGGGCAGCTCCGCGACAAGCTCCTCCACCACAAAGTCGCTCTCGGACGTCAGCCAGCTCGTGTAGTCGCTAAGTTGGTGGTACGGCTGCTGGTACGCCCAGTTGCGGTAGGCCCTGCTGAGGCGCTCCTTGATGATCTCGAACCTGTCCTCCTTGATCTCCAAGTCGCGCATCGTGACCAAGACCTGCTCCAGCAGCACGGGCAGCTTGTCGTTGTAGCCAGACACCTCGATAGACAGCCCTCGTATATCCATGGACACGCTGTACTGCAGCCCGGCCAGCTCGGCATCGTACGAGTACTCCTCCAGAGCGTCCCTAACAAGATCTGTGTAGAGTCTCGCCTTGACCGAGTTCTGTGCCGTCGCGTAGATGATGGGGCTTTTGCAGCTCACAATCAAGTTGGCCTTGGGCACCCAAAACGTGTCGTCCTTCTTATACCAGGCCAAAAGTATATCGTCCCTGCGGATGATGCGCGGCGCGATGGCCCGCTCCTTGACCTTGACCTCCTTCTTCTCCACCTCGAGCTTCGTGGGAATGAACTGGTTTCTGTGCGGGAGATGCAGCCTGCTGATCCTCTGGTCCGCCGGGATGGAGGCTGCTTGCTTGATCTCGTCCATAAAATCGTCGGGAATCTTCTCGTACTTGTACTCAGTCCCGTACCACTTCTCCTTCCTATCCCAGTCGCCTGGGAAGTCACGCGATACTAGCGTCATGCGGAAGTTGTCAGGGCGGAGGCGGTCGATGCCCTTCTTTATCAGCTCTGGGTCAAACTTGCGTAGGCGACTGTGTCCACTGAGGAGCCACTCGCGAGGTAGTGGTTTTTGCATGACCGAGCTGATCCTGCTCGTGAATCTGCTCGCCGGCGTTTTTTGTTTGAATTTGAAGTCGACATCCGCCAGTCCCTTCTGCTCCTCGAATATCCATTGGTGTGGGGGCGTCTCCCGCAAAAGCGACACGTATTGGAAGAACACTTTTACGACCTCCTTGTAGTTCTGCAGGCCCTGTTTCGAGGCGAGGGTTTCCGGCGGTCAGCCGAATGAACTCACCCACCCAAGCAGCCGGAACAGCTCATTGAGCCCCTAGCGCGAGATGATGATGACAATAATAAGCGAGAGGTGGGGAGGGGGGAGACAAAAGAGAATGCACAAAAGATTAGGAGTAAAAGAAGCAAAAAAAAAACACAAGAGGAAAGCTTACCTCTTCCGTAAGTCGGATCTGGCAGTCAAAGATGCCAGGAGTCCCCGGGCACACGGGGTATGCGCCGGCGGTGAGACTGTTGGCCCAGCCCTTGGATTTGACGTACGACATGATACTTCCGGGTCCCTCATGCCCGATTAGGTGGCTGATGTAGCGGCTGGGTTGCGATTCGTATAGGGGTTCCTCGTCGAAGAAGGGGAAGAACAGGTTAAGCTCCCGAGTATCCATGACGGGCTTCGTGAAGCATTGCATGCCCAGCTGCTCCGGACCAAAGGGGACCTCGTCCTCCCACCGCGTGGGCGGCAGATCCTTGTTGGGGATGCCTGAGAACAGATCCGCGACCCATTTCTCTAGCACATCGAGCGGCTCCCTGCCGAGAACGACGAGCTTCATGCGGTTCGCCGAGTAGTGCTTGTCGTAGAACTCAATGAACTTGTCCCGGACGTTTATACCACGGGACTCGGGCTGGATCTTGAGCACGTCGAGGTTGCCGGTCGAGAAGTGGCAGTATGGGTGCTTGGGATTGGACAGCGATTTCTCGAGCTGGTGGAAGCGCCACTGGTCGTTCTGGAGGTTCTTCTTGTTCTCCGAGTTCACGGCGCGCAGCTCGCGGTCCAGGGTGGAGGCGAGGAATAGGGGCTCGATGAAGAATTGGGCGAAGCGATCCAGAGCACCGTGAAGCGGCGACGGGTTTGCATCTGAGGCCTCGCCGTCATCGCTGGGCTTGCCAGCCACGTCGAAGAAGTAGTTGGTCGATGTGGAGCCGGTGTAGGCATTGGAGCTCCCTGAATGGGCCGAGAGGTACTGGGAGTAGGCATTTTCCACGGGATATTTCTTGGTCCCCATGAACAGAAGCTGCGAGCAGGTTTGGTGGGGAGAGGAGCGCAGTTGTCAGCGGACGGACGGTGAGAAAACATGACGCACACATGTAAGCGCACGCGCCAAACACATGCAAACAAGCAAGCACACACGGCAGCAAAAAACAGGGAGACACAAGCACCCGCCGCCGCCAGACTCTTGTGGCCTCGGCGGTAGCCTCGGGACCAAAACGCACATGCTCGACAGCGTGGGCCATGCCCGGCATGTCATCCTCGTCGCTAAAGTTGCCCACGTTGACGTCCATGGCGGCGCTGGCCTTGTCCGTGTCGGGATCGTGGACGAGCAGGACCTCCAGCTTGTTCTCCAGCCGGATGACGCGGTAGGTCCGGTTGTCCAGCGACGGGGTCTCGAGGCAGTCCGTGACCCTCTCGACGGGCCGGAGCCCGGGGTCCAAGTCCGAGGCCGGTGCCTCCATGTCAGCATGCCGCGGCAGGCGACGGGCGAAGCGCATGATGGTTGCAAGGCGCGCGCAGTTTGCTGAGAGCGACCCGAGGCGCGACGCTCTGCGAATCCGACGGAAGGGAGAGAACGAGGGGTGATGAGGATGGGCAGGGCCTGGGCCAGGCGATGTCGGGGTGTGCTGATGCGGTAGGTGCGGCAGCAACGAGCGAGCTCTGGGCCTGGGCCGGCGGAGAGGGGCGATGGCGCTGGGGGCGGGGTGGGCCCCAGCTACAGCGCGATGATGCGGGCGGGCGCCTTATCCACATATATGTCAAGCCGGCCAACCGACAGCGCAAACACGCCAGACCGCCCGTACTGTGCAGATCGCGCCGAGATCCGCAACCTCGTGCTAGCGGCAGTGGGCAACAAGCCCGGGCTGGGCGCTTGTGCTGGCCGGCCGCTGCTGGTGCTGGTGGGTGGGCATGGTGGGTTCATGCTGGCCGCTGGCACGCTGGGTGGGCACCGCGTCGTCCCCTGCCCTGCTGTGCTGTTTCCCGCGGCAGGCCTGGGCTCAATAGCGTGCAATTGAGCACACAGTGCAGTGGGGACGCTGGCCGCGCTACTAACGAGCTAGCGGGCAGAACGACGAGTCGGAAACGTCCTCAGCGAACCAGAGGAGAGCGTTTGCATTATTGCCACCCACAGTTTGCCGTGAGCAAAACGGCTGACTGCTCAGGGCAATAAAGTCCCGGCGACGCATGAGGTTGGTCGTGGTCGTGGCTAGCCGCTGGATTGGCATGGAGACACGCAGACTGGATGCAGCCGGGCGGCGGCAAGCTGCTCTCTCACCTTTCACAAACTCTCGTCTTTCTCTCCCTCCGGACTTGGCTCCTGGGGCATGGCTTTCTCGATCCTGCCAATAGACCCGATTCAGGCCCAAAGAGGGGGCTGTCGCCCAACTCAAGACTCGAGGATTGCCTAGTTGGGCTACCTCCTCGTTGACCTCCATGCCCATACCGCCCTAGCGGATGGATGCTGGATGCTGGGAGGCCGGGTTAGGTAAACCGCATGTCCGAGGCTTGGCCCGGCCTGGCTATAACTGCCTCAGTCCCAAGTCTCAAGTACTCCGTGCAACAGAGTCCGACTGTGCATCGTTCCCGGCAACTTGAATGTTCCACTGATTCGCCCGGTGTCTGCATTCCGGCCTGGCTCCAAATGAGCCTCCTGGGGAACAGGCCCATTCTCAGGGCAGCCAAGCTGCACCTGCTAGCTTCCATGCGGTCTGCAAACTCCGAAGAGGTATGATCGCATTCCGCGTTAGTTCATCTCCCTGGCCTAACAAGTCTCTTAGCCAGAGTCGGCATCGAGCTAGCCCCGCGCCCATGCTTTTTGGGGTAACCTCACCGAGGGCGCCACCTGCATGCAGATAGAAAGGGTGTGAACGAGGTCGCAGTCGCAAGAGGCGCCGATAATAACGTCCGGTGAGGAGACACTGGACCACAAAAGCCCAAAGCCAAGTCATGTCAACGATGGGGCGGGATCCGAGGAGCAACGTCATAACCTTTGCCGCCCAGACAGCCAATATTCATCAAACCCTTGCGGCCAAGACGCGAGACGACTAACCGACAAGGAGGGCACAGGCAGTCACTTACAGATGGGGAGGCGATGCCTTAGATGTGCAGTCCCATATCGAACTACGCAATCAGGTTCCTAGCGTCTGGAGCCTGTGTAAGTCGTCGGGGAAGAAGAGTCTCTCCGACCTATTCCCCGGGCCAGTTGAGTTAGCTGCACGTCCCACAAGTGCTCCCATCCATCAGAGCAAGGCCCAGCGCTATTTGTGGTTTAAAGTGCGCAAGCATGTTGGGTGTTCGTGGTGCTCTGACCTAGGGCAACAATGCATGCAGCTTGCGCCAGTCTGTCTACTGTGCTAGGCTCAACGAGGCCTCGCTCCGTGCTAGGCCCCGTGTTGTTGGCGTTGAGCTTGAGGCACTGCAGCGGCGCGTTGAACATCGGGCACATCTCGACTTCACCGGCTTCCTTACGCCGAGCTGAGGACATGCATCTTTCGCGAAATATAGGAGGCCTGACTGGCTGCCTGTCCGCCTGGTATCAGCCATACACTATTGTGGCTGGCGGGGACCAGGCGGAGAGATAGTCGTAGATTCATGGGCGGCTACTCCCGCACCAATGCAACATATGGCCTGTGCAGGCTCTCTCACATATCACATTCGCTAGGCTAATACAGGCTTTCCGAGAGACAGGCAGGTAGGCATCTCGACCACGTTTCGGGCCGTCAGTGGTCCATGTCCTGGATAGCACGTCGCACGATGCGAGGCGGCGTCACTCTGTACCAAATACGCCAGTCGCCGAGGACGTTAGCTCCTGGAGCGAGGTCGGTCGTGAAATCCCGCTGACCTGCAGCAAGCCGTCACCTGGATATCTTCTGAGACGGTGGGCCAAGAACAAGGTGGGTGACGACAGGCCGCATCGCGTCCGCCAATGCAGCTGCCCGCTTCTGCCCTCACGATTCAAACTAGACAGTGGTCCTGTGCCCATGCTGGGGATACGTAGCGATGTAAGACGGAGAGAAATCCGAGAAGAGTACGGAAGGGTGCCGGGAGGTCAGCTTGCCCTGACTCTGAGCCTTGATGTAATCCCACCTACGAACATGCACCGACAAGGAGAGAATGTTTGAGTGGAGTGAGCCGGGCTCTCTTAGGCTTCACCCAACAATCCCGGACACACTCTCCACTGACGAGGGATGACTGAGATGACCGAGATAAACCCAGGTAGCCTAGATGTTCCCGTGGATATGATACTTTGTCGGATACCATGACTGGCTATCAGTATTTGGGTCTCGAGGTGCTCATGATCAATATTTTATTGAACGGACAAGTTAGAAGGGAAGCAGGCGTGCCA
>JNVV01000006.1:1150829-1210893 GCA_000733355.1 Falciphora oryzae
AAGACGATTAAATTCAGGTGAAGAGGGCCGATAGCTGATATCGAGTCCCATTCCTATGAATTCCACCAAGACCTGTCAGACGCAGGCCAGGGATAGTAAGGAGAGCAACGTAGGTGGACCCATACCAGTTTGAAAGTCAGAGCACGAGGCTAGAAGAAACGGGGCAAATAACAGGTGTTGGCCTATCCCATGAAACGGCACCACCTATACGTTGGCCACTAGTTCTTCTCGCTCGGCTGAGCAACACTGAGACCGAGCGGGGTCGAATATCGCTTTGGCGGCAAGACCGGCGAGCTTGCCTCAAGCATAATAGAAGTTGAAAGGCGACGGAGAACACATTCGACTTTTACATCCAGATAGATGAATCGACGAGCGATTCACTAGCACAAACAACCAGTAAGGGAACACTCGTATCAACGATGCCCTCTTCCTGGTCGAGAAGTTGCTTTGAACGAGCCCGCGGACGATATGGACGTTGGCATGTTCAGCTTCACCTCCTTTTTACGTCGTTTGGCAGAGAGCTGCTGTGCCTTGGTCCTCTCGGCACTTCTCCTGCTGGATGTCTCGGACTTTGTGCGTTTCCTCTTGGAGGAGTCACTGACGAGCTGTCTCCCACGGCTGTCGGGACTGCCTGCGGGGCCTTTTGGCCTCGAGTGCCTAGGCTCCTCATCCGACGATCCAGAGTCTTCGCTCTCAGATCTCGTCTCCGCATCCTCCTCCTATAGGCGACGGGTCAGCTTATGCATGCTATCCCGGAATTGAACGGGGGCGCAATGCGACGGCTTTGGATGAATGAACATGGGCAAGGAGGAACATACCTGGGCTTTGTTTACTTTCTTCATATTGAAGCGCCGCATTTGGCCTCCGGTGGTGACACTGTCTGCCGAATCAATCTGGGCGAAGCCAATCTGCACAATGTTCAGCGGCGTCTGCGGCACCCTACCCGACGACTGAGGGGACGGGGCGGGGAAGTCGAGGACCCAGCGGGTGTCGCCCAAATCTTCAGCCTGTTTGGCAATAGCCGCCTGTCGCTTCCTCTCCTCCTCGTCGAGAGCAGCCTGGACGGCTGCCCCGTCAATTTTGGCTCCTGACGGACTGCAGTCAGCGGTGTCTTGCGAGACCTTGCGCCTCTTTAAGCCGTGGTTGTCTTCGGAGCGCGGCGTTGTTGGCGACGAGTTGGCAGACGAGGCTGCTATGCCCCTCTGCATAAACTTCATCGTCAGCAGCCGGGACGACACTGTCTTGGACGCCATCTCGACGACCAGCGGCTTTGCACAGCCTGTCAAATGTTGCGTCTTTGGCTCCAGAAGAGTCCTGCCAAGAGCAGGACAGGCAGCGTGTCACGACCAGTCCGGCGCGGAAGCTGCGCGACTGCGAAGTGGGCGACGCGTGTCTCGGGCAGGAGCGACGGTTTGCAAACGGCCGTGATTCTGAAAATATGCCTTTCCAAATGCGGCGCGCAAATTCGGTCGGGATACGGCTGATCGGTAGGCTATTCGGGTGGGGTTCGAGTACCTGGGTACCTGGGTGCAGAGAGGTCGGCAGAAAGTTGCTAGAGTTGCTGGTCGCAAGTGGTTGTTGGTAGAGTGTGCAGCCAGGCTTTTTTTATTTTTATTTTTTATTTTTCGTCTCTCGACCCCCAAACCTCGATGATAATTACGACCTGACGCACGCTTTGGTTTCTTGCCGGCCCGATCGCATCTCAAAATCTATCTGACCAATCACACACCATTGCCTCTGGCCCACCGTAGTGAAGTGACCCACTCTCCCACGGCGCTCAACGACGTGCCCGCCGCCGCCTCAATTGGCCTCATCCCGCGCGCCGATTCAAATACCACCTCGAACTCGTCACCAGAAACCGGAACCTAGACCTCCTCCACACCCAAAGATGATGTCCGGAACGGGTCTTCGGGCGGCACGGCAGCTGTCGAGTCAGGTTCGTCTTTCGGCTCGCACCTTCGCCGTCTCGGCCCGTCAATTGGACTCGACCGCCGCCGTCGCAACCCCCAAGGCCGAGACAGCGCCCCAGACCACCGATCCGTCCGCGCAGCCGACCGAGATCCTCCAGGCCCCGAACCGCGCAGATGTCTGGGCCCGGAGCCAGAAGCCGCGCTCCAAGGCCATGACGGGGCCGCGTTTCGAGCAGACGGACTTTAGCCTTCAGGTGAGTGCGCGCTGCCGACGGGCCGGGTTCCCGCGGGGCTGTACTGCATAGAATCGAGACAGCACAGTCTCGAGAGAGTGAGGGGCACACTGCTCCTATAAGGGGATTTTGGGGGCAGCTGGAATAGCTCTTGAACACGCTTGCTGACCCGTCCATTGCTCCTCACAGCCCCAACCCTACTCTGCCATGGAGCTGGTGCACAAGCAGCCTGTCCGGTGGACGCATGATCGCGTAGTCGCCTGCGACGGCGGTGGCGGCCCGGCCGGTCACCCGAGGATATTCATCAACACGGACAAGCCAGAGATCTGCGCTTGTGGCTACTGCGGGCTGCCATTTGTAAGTTCCGTCTCTGCGAACCATCCTGTTGACGCCCGAGGCTGGGGCAGTATGATAACCAAAGTTCCCTCGATCTTTTCCACAGGCGAACGAGCACCACCGGAAGCATCTGGAATCCCTTCCTCAAACATCATACCCCCTAGCCTAGGCTCAATATAGCGCCAGGGCATTCAAAGGGATGCCTCTCATGCTCTCTTGTACATAAATGTGGCAGGAATAAGATTTGTTTGTTACTTGAATACCGACTCAGAAAAGGGGAAGCCCTGCGAAGGCTGCAGTTCCAAACTTCAGCCAACACTGACCTATCCAAGGCCGACATCTGGGGATCCGCTCAATCACGTGGTCCAAATGAGCATGTTTACAGACGATGCTTCTAATCTATGTCGTTGTGGCCAGCTTCTTCTCTTCGTCGGGAACATGCCATGGTTTCGTCGTGAATCTGCACATGTAGCGAAAAAGGCCTTCGCACGAGACACATTGCGCGAAACTCTGTCATAGAGACGTCTGCAGAAAATCTATGTGGCCGCAAGCAAGGTGCCGAAATCTTGAGGATGATTGCTGGGCTACGTCTGAGGAATTGCACCCGTTCAACAGTACGCCAGAAGGTGTGAAACGTAACCATTTAGTTGCTCCTGGCCCGGTGCCACACTAGCTCCTCGACAATTGACCACGACTGCCGTTACGACGCCGGAATACTGACTTGCCGAGCTGGTGGCTGGGAATTGACATAGCAATAGAGTCTGGGTAGTATACGGGTCTTGCTCCTCAGCCCCGGCTGGCCACATCTATTCGTACTGCTGCGGCCCGTTTGTGTTGCTGTTGTCAGACGTGCGCGCCGTGTCCCGGAGTTGCTTCGAGGGGTACAGCTATCTTTCAAATGCCGTACCGATTCTGGAGACATTTACTATACCTATATTTTTTATTATCTTTATCACGGCAGGTAGGGTAGCTGCAAAAGGTGGCCAAAAGAGAGATGTATTGGGAAGAAATCGAGGCCGGAGGCCTGGGCGCGTGCCGTGCCTCTATCTGCCTGGGAGGGGCTTATCTAATCGGCTGCCAGGCCCGTGCGCCTGGGGACAATCTCACCTGCACCATTGCACAAAAAAAAAAAAAAAGAACAGAAAAATCAGGAAAGGATACATAGAAAGGGATACAGAAAGAGAAAAGATACAGGAAACAACGGGGGTGCCGCCCTTTTTGTCGTGAACAGCCTGGTAAGCGCTTGACTGGACAACTTTCCCTCTGTCGTCGGGTCTAGATAGATCACAATGGGGATGTACAAAAAGGTCGGTCGGTGGCTATTTACTGGTACAAATATGGCTGGTTGCAAAGGGATCAGAAAGGGTAAGCCTGATTGTGGAGAATAAAGACGAAAAGAGGTGCTTTCAGTTTTGGCTTCAAGGTTGTGCGTGCGTGCTATCCATACCAGCCGCTTCCATGGTTCCGCAAGCTCCAATCCTCGGACGGCACGAATACATCGGAGTGGGCGACGACAATTCCACGGCATGGTAACGGCGTCTGTGTGTGCTCACCAGACTGTGGGACATATGCCCGCATATGTGGCCCATAAGGTAAGTGCCATTTCTGGGACCATTCTTTCAGCGGTGACGGTGACGTCGTTACGCACCTGGGGGATGGCAAGTTGAACCTTGGAGCTTCTCTCGATCGAGTTCTGCTCTCGAGATTTGGGTCACTTGATGGGAGGAAGCTTCCACGTCAAAGCCCTTCGCCTTCACCTACAAAATTTCACATCACATCCTGCCTGCCTGGACTAGGTATCCAGCCTCTCATACGAGCAAGTCTGGCTACGGCCGGCAATGCGGTGAAAGATCATATCACGGTGCGAGTGACGCAGACCAAGATGTGCCAGGTGGTAATGGCGGGACGAATGATGGATGTACCTAGCCCCGATGCTATATGAACAACGGGAAGGCGTATCTGAGATTTGACCGGCTGAGCACCTACCTTGTTTCTCCGTGACACCCGAACGCTCCAGAAGGCAAAGAAACACAAACATTGGAAAGAAAAGAGAACAAGCCCACGAGGCAGCCCGTGTTCGGTCAACTCATTTTCACTCAACACTACCCTTCTTCCTGTCCTTCTTCTACATATCATCGTCCTAAAAGAACCCGCGTACATGGCCATATCACCGTAACCTACTCGTTCTAGCCTTCAAACAAGCGCCGAGAAGGATACCCTCCTGGGATCAAAACACAACCTGTCGCCTATGATGCATCCGCTGGGTATCGGCAAGACTCTCCTGGCCACTCTCGCCGTGTCCGGCGCCGCACCCGCCCTCACTCACGCGATGCCGAGCATGCAGCATGGCGATGGCATCCAGGCGCTAGCGCGTGGCACCCACATGATCAAGCTTCCAAACGCCCAGTTCGACTTCAAACCGTTCGAGCTGAAGAACCTATGCTACGAATGCGATCGCAGCCGCAACAAAGATCTCTACTCGTGCACGATGAAGTGTACGTTCCCCTGCATACCTATCTTCCTTGGCACCGACTTCCCCTCGAGCCCGAGCTAGCCGGCGCTTTATGGGCTCGGTACTGACGCGGACCGGGCTGGATCCGGATGTCTGTAGTCGACTGGTTTGACCCGAACTCGGTCAGGGAGAACAACGTCTCTGCCTGCTCCTGCATATACTCGTGGCGATGGGACGGCGTGACGCTGGCGCCGGGAGACCGCAACTCGTTCGATTCGGAAGGCTATTCAGTATGCCAGATCAACCGCCAGACCACGACTTTCTTTGAGATGAAGATCAACAGCTTCCACGCCGCCGACAACTTCACTCTGTCGCTCGGGCGTCGGTACAGGGACACTGTGTAAGTTAATGTCAGGCACCGCACGGGTCGAGCGACCTGGAGAGGGTGAAGGCTAACCGTACCTCTATGTTGCGGCTGGGTCGACAGCCTGTTCCAGCCGCCCTTCGTCTATCCGACCACGTTCGCCGAGCCGGTTATCAAACTCAGTCAACAAGGTCGCAAGGATGAGCGCTCGATACAGTACTACGAGCCTGGAATGGTCAAGGCGGACATCCTGGGATTGATGATCTGAGGTCTCGTTACCAGCGATGCCCCCGACCAGGTGCGCAAATAGCCATGGCCGGCCAGCCAAAACTATCAAGCGTGAGCAGACCTTGGACACCGGGTTCCATATGAACACATTACCAACAAGACACGAGAACTGACGCGCTTGGCAACATGCCAGGCGCCACTTTTCTCTTTTCCTCTTCTCTTATTTCCAACTTACCCCTCATTGATTATTGTTAGCCACCTCTGTGCTTGCGAGAAACGGCTCCCCTAACTCCGCGCTTTGTTTAATTTGCCCTCGTCGTTCTCAGGCCATGAGTCCGGCCGGCTTGTAGGTGAGGAAGAGTCTGGATTGGCATATCGGGTGGGCTTCGCTTTGTGAGAAAGCTTCCGTCATCCCGGAGGCGAGGGCTTGGGTGGATAGGCTTGTATTCTCGACGAGGGGGCCCATCTTGTGTCTCTCTAGGAGTGTATGCCTATGCCGGTATGTAGAGAACACGGCGCACACCCTCTTAGCCTAGGTTGTTTGTATCCCACTTACCCAATTACTTGTGGTATCAATGCCAAAGCCGAGAACTGCCATCGGGAAAGGAAAAGGCAAAAGCTGAGAGCGTTGAGCCTCGCAGTCATATCCGGGATGAGGACACCGTCAGCCTTGATTTCGACGTTGGCCAGCTGGGCCAGTCCAAAGGGTCTCCTTATGGGGCTTCATTCCGGTTTTATGGGGTCCATAGTTTGCCCTCAGTCGGGTATTTCGGCGCTCAGCCATGAAGGCGATTGGTAGCCGGCAAGACACGCCACGATTCGTTGCGCTGGAATCCCTTTCTTTCTGCATCCTTTCGTGTTTTCCCTTTCTCTGACATGGAACCAATGCCCACCTACGGAGTTCCTAGCTCACACACCGGCTGACGATCATGGGCCATGACGGCTATTAATAGGCTCGCTAGTGGATCTCCGTGCCAAGGGACCAAGCCGGCCCTGGCAGACCAATGACCTGCCGCAAATGCCACCCCGGCTGTGGCCGACTTCAGAAGCCAAAGAAACTGGATCCTCTGGGGCAGTTTGAGCGGGGCGAGGACCCTGGACTGGATGCCCGGTTGTCAGAGCTTCTGCACGCCCACCCCCACGACGTCGCGTGGAACCGAGCTCCAACCCATCGTTCCAAAGATTGCTGCCTGCAGGCGATCTGGTTCGGATATCTACTGGATGATTTTGTTTCTGTATTTCCTAAGAACAAACCAGGTAGTTGGGGCAGGCGGAGGAGGCCTGCAGGTACTTTACACGGCCTGGTGTGACAAGAATCCTTTGTATGCGCAAGCCTTCTTCGCTGGTAAGGCTGAGTGAGATGCCGGGAGGTGGGCTTTGTTGCGGAGGGGCAATAATACGCCGATATGACCACAGTTGCATCGAGGGTCTGACCAGCGAGAGCGGACCGGCGCAAGCAAGGATTGCCACCGGCGCGCGGCGGGGATGGCTATGCCGGGGCCGGCAGGACGAGCAACTGTCGTAAGGGTCAAAGGCATCGGACGGAATACCACCTGCTTGGGCTGCTTGCCTTGGATGCCCCGACTCCAGCAGCCTGGTCGGCGTCCACGCCGCACACTGGCTAGTGGTTGAATCTTATTGGCGTCTACGCCGCACATTGGCCAGTGAGAGATAAGAGGAGGTGAGGAGCTGGGCGGTGCGTGCGGCTCGCGGGGAGGTGGCCTGGTTGCTTTGGGGCCCGGACTAGGTTCGTTTCGGCGGCCTAGCCCAGCTTGGTAGGTGCTGTTCCCATCTCAGATGCAATGGGTTCAACTCGATCCATCTCCCGCCGTCCATCTTCGAGTGCCCCAGTAGTCGACCAAGCACGTTAGGAGCCGCCAGCCCAGCCCTGGGCTCTGCATTTCGAGAATATATCTGGGCCCGACCCTGCCTGCCCCCGCCACGTCTTGATAGCACCCATCCGCTCATCAGGCACGGGAGTCGCATCGCCGTCCACCAGCCAGGTCCGATCGCATCCACTCCCCGAGTGCGAGTAATTCGAGGCGCGGCGCCCAAGACGAAGAGCAAGGAAAAAAGGGGGTCGAACCAGACTCTGCACTCGGCGATCCAGGAGGATATCGAAATAGAACGACAGCAATTTCCATCCCGCAGCTAATTCCCCGAGTGCGGGCTTGGTACCCAACGAGTCAACTTGCCTTATCAGCGTCCGTCCTACCTCACCAAAGACGTGTAGGTATGTGTGGGACAATGAGGCGCCTGCACAAGCTCCTAGACTAACCTGCCTTAGGTAATTCACCCAGCCGCCTCCTTCTAATTCAGCAGCATCCAGCGCTTCTTGTTTGGAAGAGGCGCGACGCTGTGCGCATCCGCAGCAAGCTCGACGCAAATTAAACCGCCGTGCACTCGATCGCCTGCGTCAAGTGAGAGTGCATTCGCACGGCAAAGACTGCCCCTGCCCTGACAAGCAGCGTCGAGCCCCTCACCAGGCCGCTTTCGCAAGCGCCTAAAAGAGGGTCCGATACCTTCCTTCTTGACGTGTACTACTTCGGGCCTGCCTGTTTGCTGCCTGCCTACCACATCCCTCCCTGTCTTTACCAAGCCTTCCTTTGAACCTGAAGCGCTCGAGTTCGCAATTCTGCATATTGCCGTGCGACCCATCCTCCTGCTGCCTCGTCTGCGTCGATCCCCTGCAGAGCAAAAGGGGCCAAATTTCCCCCGCGTTCCATTGCTGACGGATTACGCTGCTCCCACTGCTTGCTTCTGACGCCAGCCCAGAGAGGGGGCCGGCAAGCGCGAAAAGAGTCAAGCTCCGACCGTCGATTCGTACGAGGGCTTTTTGACGAGGGGAAAAAAGAAGGAGAAAAAAGAAAGAAAAGAGGAAAAAGGAGAAAAAAAAAAGGGATTGCATACAGAGATTAAATTGTGCATCCTGCCTGACCCAAGCTATACTATGCCTAGTTGGCGAGCTGGCAAAGGGCAGAGCAACCGTTCGCAACAATCGCTCGATTCTGGCCTCCCCCCAGTAGCAGCAGCGACCGGCGGCGCACTGGAATCCCAAGGAGCTGGAGGAGGAGCACCGCCGCCCGCACCACTAACAGTGGCGACAGCAGCAGCAGGCGCAGCGCTAGCAGCAGCACCCCAAGCCCAAGTTCCACTGCAACAGCAGCAGCAGCAGCAGGCAGCGTCAGCACCACCACAACCGGGCCCCGCGCAAGCCTTTGCCTCGGGCGACCTGCACAGCAGCCACATTGACAGCGTCGCAAACCGCACACCGGTGGCCAGCAATACGGCCTCCTTTGTTATCGACCCGCGCCAGCAGCAACAAAAGGATTTCGAGCACGTCGCCCGCAGCCAGAGCCATCGCTTTGCCCAGCAGCAGGCCCACCCCTCGCTTGCTTACGCAGTTACATCCAACTCGTTTGAGGACCTCTCGTCGGGCACGATCCTCGCCCAGTCACCACTGCTCGCACAGGGCCCGACATCCCCTCAGCAGCAGCACCACCCACAGCACCGGCAGCAGCAGCAGCAGCAGCAGCAGCCCCAACCAGAGGCCCGCCGCAGCACCCGCAAGTTGATCAAGAACATCTTTCAGCCGCAGCACCACTCGCAGCCCTCAATCGACAACGGCGCCCAGGTTACCCGTCGCCCTTCCCGCGTGAGCCAACCCCAGTCCCCGTCCCCGACCCAAATCCCTCCCGCGTCCGTCTCGCAGCTTTCGGTGGACCAGCCGCCGCCCGCGGATTGGCAACAGCAGTCCCCAGCCCCGCCGCCGGCCCCTGGACTCCAGGCCGTGGGGGAGCCTCACCCGCTGCGCCGCCTGCCGTCCGAACATTCAGACTCTAATCGGGACCTGGTCCACCACCACCACCACCAACAGACCGCGAATCCGCACGAGCCGCCGCATCCCTCCATCCGTCACGTCCAGACCGACACGGTCGCCTCGCCCTACGGGCATCCCCGCACCGAGAACCCCGCAGGCGCCTATCACCAGCCTCACGCCCAGGTCCTTGTCCCGGCCCAGCAGTCCTCCCCGGACAGTCAACAACATCCATACGGCCAGGCCCACTTTGATCCCTCGCAGCAGCAGTTTCAATTCCACCACCTCCCACAGGGCCAGTACCAACAACAGCAGGGTGCCCCCTCGCTCTTTACCGGTGGCCTTCTCGAGCCAAGCAACCAGCATCGTAATCCCGAGACCATCTCGCAGCTGTCGCACGACTCTCCCATCACCGATACCGACCCGATCACCCTCAACCCGCACTCGGCGCAATCCTCACCAGCCGTCAATTACCCTCCACGATCGCACGAGCTCTTGCAATCCACGTCCCAGCTCCAGGCGCAGGGCCAGATCCAAGGCCAGGGCCAAGCTCAGTCGGCGCAGGCTTCCGCAGAATCCCGCCAGCAACACCAAGACCAATCTGGTCAGCAACAGCATCAGCAGCACCAACACCAACAACAACAACAGCAGCAGCAGCAGCAGCAGCAGCAGCAGGTGCGCCGCGAAGACGAGAGCATGGCACCACAAGCACAGGGCGGCCCGCCGGCCCCGAATCGCAGATCCACGGAAACAGAGAAGAACATGCGGGGCCAGATGGACCCCCCGCCCGGCCCGCCTCCTGGATATAGGCACAACCAGACGCCGTCAGGGAACCCTTTGCAACAGCCCGGCTCTGGTGGCCTGAACCAGAACTATCGCCCAAGCGGCGGTCAGGACCGCCAGTTTGACGGGGCCACTCCAGAGGGCAGAAATAGTCCTCAGCCAACCTCCACGAACGCCGAGACGCCGGCCGAGAACGATAAGGCCTTCAAGGAGCTGTGTATGTCTACTGGCGTCGTTGTCGCCGCCTTGGTGTCTCTTCTGCCCTACTCATCATACTCCTCTCATGGCTTTCTCGCCGTGCACCCGCCGCGCGCCGTGGCAAGCTTGGTCTCTGGCAGCGCAATTGTGACGTTCGTATTGCTATCCCTGGACGGACACTCGCTAACCAATGCGTGTATGCGTGACAGTGACCAAATACAAGAACGTCAAGAGGCTCTACTTCGACGGCAAGAACCAGATCGAGCTGCTCAACGGGCAGGTGGAGCAGCTGCAGAATGCAGTTGCGAACCAACGCATATCGCAGTCCCGCACGTCACTCGATGATAACGAGTATGCGACGCGTTTCAACCGTCTCAACGGCGCCATCAACAACCTGTCGTTCAACATTCGTAAAGACTGGGTCATCGTGCCGCCATTTTTGGACGGTTACGTGAGCCCGGATGCGCTGCGGACAGGGAAGCAGGAGATGACGGCGGCAGGGCGAGCCGCCATCACATCTTGGGTCCTCGACTCTGTCTTTGATCGATGTTTCCACCCGGGGCTGGACCCGTCGCTTTCGTACAACTTGAAGCAGATTGAGCAGAACATACGCAGCTTCTCATACACCCTCAACAGCCAAGAGGAGTACGAGGCGCTCACATCAAAAGTGGTCAGCTGGAGGATGGCGACGCTGGAGGGCCTCCAGCCCATACTGGCCTCCCCGCAAAGCGCAGAGCACCGGGTTGCCTTTACAACTGAGGCCGCGCGCAACCTCACCAACAAGCTCTTTGATCATCTGACGAACCCGCCGCCGACAGGTGTTGATGGCAGCGTGTCGATGATAGTCGAGCTGGCCGTCGGCATAGCGTCCAACTTGCCCATGGAGAGCCGCGACGTCGCTATCACATTCCCAAGCCCGGGATCGCCGATGCAGCCCAACATAATGGAGGTGGAGAAAACCACGGGTCTCCCGCCACTCGAGACGCGGCCAGCCGAGGCGGAGAGGGACGCAGACACAGACGAGGAGGACCGGGCCGGAAAGGATGGAGGCGGCAGGGAGACCAAAGGGGCCTCCAAGGCTAGTTCACGCGCCGAAAAGGCGGGAAAGAGCGGTAGGTGCATAAAACTGACATGTTGTACTTCCCCAACGGGACTTTTGGACCGCCTCCGGGACCATCTCATTTGCTAACACGGCAAGCCAACCTCACAGCGTCATCCTCAACCTCGAACCTTCCACCAAAGGATGCAAACAGAATCCGCTTCGCTGGTTTCCTAGCAGTCGAGGTCAGAGGCCGGCAAGTCTTGGTCAAGGCGCCAGTTTGGACTATGGCCTAGTCGAGTTAGATGGCAGGGCGGGCAGGTTTGAGAGTGGAAAACCGGAAATATCTGCGTGTGATATAACGAATGGTTTTGATGAAGGCAGCCTCTTATTCTTCGTTTCCCCCTTTTTTTTTCTTATTTATATTCTTTTTTTTATTCCACTCCCTCATCCCTCGCTCTCCTATGCTTTTCCCCATTCCCTTTTTTTTTTCCAATCCGTTCCTCTCTACCGACCGAAGAACACACCCTGTACCCGACACCTGATAGCGTCCCAGACAGACAACCCTGTTGCTGTCTTGTGTGCACTGGCAGGCATTGGATATCGCTCTCCAGGAGCTGGTTACCCCTTGCGAGGCTTAGGGACTCATGACACCCATCTCAGGCGATGGCAGTTCCCGATCAAAGGCTACAAACCAACCGGCAACCAAACCCATCCTTCCTATGCCCGTTTTCTGGCGCATGTTTGGTTGGATTTGTCGGATGGTGGCTGCTTACCTTTGCTGTCAGCCGAGGGGCAGGGTTCCTGGGGGACATGACGGCTGACCGCTTTCAATCCACCCCTCCTCCCTCGAAATTCTGCCGCCCCTCCAACTTCCCTGTCGAGATCCTTTCCCTAATACTAATCTGGTGCTGCCAAGGTCGCTCCCAGATCCGATAGTGATATACACTTCCATATCTGGTACTAAGAAAACCAACCTTGCTTCAGAAGGACCCGACCTAAATCGGCGGAAACCGCACGAACGACCTAGACGACATTTACGCCTAAAGCAACTCTTTCTGTCCACCGCACCGACCTGGTTGGTTTTTGCAAGATAGAAACAAACCAAGCTTGGCTGCATCCCCTCGCCAGTCATGACAGACGCCGCATCAAGTAGCTCTAAACCCGAGCACCTTGCACCATCCAAACTCGGCACCAAGGAATAGTCAGTGCTCGGCGCATTTGAAAGACGGGATCATCAAACCAAACCCGTGCTAACCAACTTGCGCTATTCTCCTGCCTGGAACGGGCAACGGACCAACAAACATTCCGTCTGATCAGTTGGGATGCGCTCTACAACACGGAGATCACGAACCATGCCTCCAACCCGGCCGACATTGGCACCGTGTGGTTTGATGACTCGGGCGCAGAGGCCAAGATGGTGTCTTTTCTATGCCGGCAAGCGGCCGATGCGCGTCTCAGCAGAGCCACGACCTCCTTCTTGGACCTGGGGACCGGCAACGGCAGCCTCCTGCACGCCCTGCGCCGTGCTGGTTGGGCCGGTACCTGTCTAGGTGTCGACTACAGCGCGGCCGCCGTGGCCCTGGCGCAGCAGGTCGCCGCGGCCGGGCCGGGGCAACGTGACGACAGCAGCGACGGGGAAGACGATGAGGAAGACGGCGAGGACGGCGAGCCAAGAGAAAAGGTTCCGCCGAGCACGGACGCGGTCGAGTTTGCGCAGTGGGACGTGCTGGACGGCAGCCTCGACGCCGACGACGCCGCGCGGGCGGGCGCCTGGGACGTGGTGCTGGACAAGGGCACCTTTGACGCCGTCTGCCTGAGCGCCGACGTGGACGCCGCCACGGGCCGCCGCAGGTGCGAGGAGTACCGCGCCCGCGCCCTGCGGCTCCTGCGGCCCGGCGACGGCGGCCTCTTCCTCATTACCAGCTGCAACTGGACCGACGCCGAGCTGCGCGCCTGGTTCGAGGGCGGCAGCGGCGGCGGTGGCGACGCCGGCGCCGGCCGGTTCGAGTTCGCCGACCGCGTCGAGTATCCGTCCTTCAGTTTCGGCGGCGTCAAGGGCCAGACCATCAGCACCGTGTGTTTCGTCAAGAAGGCGGTCGTCTCGTGACCGAGGACGCATGCGTGCGTGCTTACCAGGTTACCGCGCTCCTGTTTCGAATCCTTTGTTCCCATATTAATCTAAACACTTCTCCCGCAACCTGGTCTGGGATGGAGGGCTGGCTCCTCTTTCACACATGGGCTCGAAGCGTTTGGAACACCCCGGTATACCCATAACCCATCCAGTCCACGTCTCTGTAGCCTGATCATATGCATGGGTATGTGTTCTCCTTCTATGAAGCTTTGAGACATCGTCGTCGTCCTGGGTTGACATGGGAAATTTATTGATGCTCGATTATTATCATGCCTCATGAATTTTTTTTTTTTTTTTTTTTTTTTTTTTTTTTGATGTGGATCGTGTGCATTCTTTTCACCAACTCCATGGCCTCATCCATTTCCCTACTTTTCTTGATATTCCACACTCAATAGCCCCTTGCCTTAGTACGTGCTTCCCGTGCTGGTACTCTGGGAAGCTGCTAAGCTCCCCAAGGTTTGCGCTCGCCGTTGGCAACACTCTTCTGTTCGTGAACGCAACTGATTCTGGCCCTCCACGGAACGTCCTGCCATCCGGGCCTCCTGCCTGTGGACCGGGAGACGTCGGTTGATCTAAAGTGAGAATGATAGAAAGGGCCGACAAGACAGGTGAAATTTCCGGCGTAACGTAGACCATACCTCGTGCCGCGCGTTATTTATTAACATGCCGTGAAAAAGAACAAGGGCCATCCATCCACACTATCATTCGTGACTGTAACCCCAGCCTGGGAGTGGAAAGAGACAAGGGTGTACGCGAGGGGATACCGGTGGTCCGCGGCCAAGCAGAAATCTATGCCCAACAAGCTCAGGAACAAAAAGGAATGAGATGGTGACATGGAAAGTTAGGGAAGAAAAAGGGAGACACGAGGGCGAACAGAATTGCTTCATTATGACTCTTCTCGGATCTATGGTGAGGTATTCATAGGCTCGCCTCCAGGCAGCGGGCCGGAAGCAGCCGCGGCCGCCGTTGTGGCGAAGTATCGAACATCAACATCGTCATCCTTCTGCAGCTTCTCCAGGCTCGGCATGACACGCTGCTGGATGAGCTCAGTGCCCCTGGAAGAGGGGCTGAACGAGGTTCCGGCCTTCTCCAGTGAGTAGATGGTGCCCTGCTCGGGCAGCCGGCGGAGCACATCGACCAGCACCCCATATGTCTTGGCGACGTTGAAGCGGATGTTGGGGATGTCGTCGACGACGAGCTTGTCGAGCATGGGCAGAATGTTCTTACCAATCACATCCATGCTGACAACCGTCGCTAGAGTCTAGGGAGACCACACCAGCTCTGTCAGCCAACCACTCAGGTCGCACCTGCCAAGGGGCTCGTCCAGAGGGGGACTTACCGTGATGGCGAAGCAGGTCGTCATGCGGTACAGGTAGTTGGGGTGGTTGCCCATGGCCATGACCTTGGGGATGATGGCCTCACTAGCCCATTCAACGCCAAAGACCTCGGTCAGCTTCTTGAGGTTGTGCGTCGCCGCCTCACGGATGGAGAAGACGGTGTCGCCGAGCCAGCTCATGCACAGACTGCTGAGCTTCTCGTCGAAGAACTTGACGCCAAGCTGGCTGGCAAGCAGAGGGATGTACTCGATGATGGCCAGCCGGACGCGCCACTGCTTATCCTCGGCGAGCTGGACAATGGCAGGGAGCAGTGACTGGGAAAGGAGGTCGATGCCAATGACTGCAGCACTGTCGCGTTAGCAGGAACACCAGGCCGGCGCATGACCGAGCGGCGGGGTATGAGGGGGAAGCTCTAGCCCGAGCAGGCCAAGCTAGTCGGGCGGGCGTCGCACTAACCCTTGTTCACGAGTTCAAGCTTCGAGATGATATGCAGCCGGACCTCGGGAAACTCGTCCTTGAGCATCTGCAGGAACATTGGGAGAAGGTGATCAATGGTCCTGTCAGGGGAACAACCATGTCAGTGCGAAGCCCGCAGTTTCTGTCCCAGCCCATTGCGCCGCCTATCCTTCCGAGAGAGTAATCGAGCGCAACCGGGAACTGGGGACCGGGGACGAGGTAGGGCGGGAGTGCGTACTCTTGCTTGCCGAGGATGGGAGCCAGACCGGAGATTTGGGTGCCAAGGGCAGCGCGAACATGTTGCGAGCTGTCCGAGACAAGGTCCTCGATACTGCCCATGATCTCGTTGAGCAGTGTCGTCCGCTCGACCAGCGCACAGAACCCGGGGATTTGACCAGCGATCGCAGTCCGGACCTCAGCCTCGTTATCCTTGAGCAGCTTTACGAAGGCGGGGACCAGGTCCCTCGAGACCACCTCCTCGTCGACTGCTTTTGCGATCTATGTTGGCGCATGTTGTGACGTGGTCAGTATTGGTGCTCCGCGCGGTGGGCGGTCGGGGAGAATTGGTTCGGGCGTGCCGCTATACCTTCTCAAACCTGTCGGCGATCATGTACCGGACCCTCCAGCTCTTGTCTTCTATCAGACTGCGGAGAGATGTCAAAAGCACACCGTGGCTGGACTGCTGCTCCTTAGGAACGACCTCGGCGATGGAAATGAGCACCTCAACGGTAAGGAGTCGGACGCTGTCCTGGTCGTCCTGCGCAAGGTGCTGGAACATGGGTATCATTTCTTCAACAACAACGGCGGCGGGCATCTCCTTCAGGAACTTGGCGAGGTTCGTGGCCGACTGGCGGCGCACCATGGGGGTCTCGTCATGGACGAGGTGGCCGAAATCGCGTCGCAGCTGCTCCTGGAGCGGCGGAGCCACCTTCTTGTACGGCGTTGTGTAGAGACCGCATCCCGAGATCTTGGACGTGAACCAGTCTGCCTTGGAGAGGCGGCTAGTAAGGGGCAGGAAGTACTCCTCCACCTGCTTCGGCGAGAGCTCGGCGCATATCTTGTTCAGGGACTCGACGGCCTGCGAAGTGGATTATCAGAACGGGTGCCCGAGACAAAAAGAAGACGGCCAACCATGCACGAGCCGGCCCGAGTCACAACAGATAGTCGCCAAATCGGCACTCAACCGGGGCAAGCAGAAGCCGTACCTTGTCTCGCACAACGGGCTCCTCGATGGCAGCCAGGTTCTCAAGCGGCGACAGCAGAACGTGGCCCCACTGGGGTCCGCCCACATAGTCGAGGAAGCTGCCCAGTTCTTCGCTCAGAGCAACGAGGACCTCATCTTCGTCCTCAACAGATTCTGAATGTACGGGGCTTGGTCAGAGAATACACGCTGGTGGCAGGAGGTGAGAGAATGAGAAAGCAGGCGGTAGATGGCGAGGGCCTGGGAGGCGTCTAACCGTCAAGGAAGGGGATCAGCTCCTCGCGAGTGCGCTCAGGTCCCAGCGCGAGGGCAATGGTCGAGAGTCGATGGATGGCATTGAGTCGAAGAAGGACATCATCGTGCTGGAAAGCGGCGAGCGCACGTAATCAGTCAGTCACGGGTACGGTCGTCGTGGTCAGTGCCTGTATGTTGTCGTCGTCGCTGTCGTTGCTCGGGCAAGAGGCATGTGTGGTGGTGGTGGTGTATGGTCCAGGCGGCGGGGCAAGCCTCCCCTCCCTTTGGGCCAACCACGCGCGCGCAGGCTCCCAAAGAGACAAGCGAGAATCGACGGCGGCGGTGGTGGCGGTGGCGGCACAGGCGCCGAGCCGACAAGAGCGCGACGCAGAGATGCGAGAGGAGGGCGGGGCGGGGCATAATAAACACACCTTGAGCTCGTCAATAAGGACGGCTATCGGGTAAAGCTCGTCGCTGGCATTTGGCGCGTCGGCCATGGCGAGCTTTGTTTTGGGTGTCGGCGCGCAGCAGAAGAAAAAGAAAGCAGCGGGCCCGGGGAGAGCGGGGAGACGAGCGAGCAGCGAAGGCCGAAGGTTGGCTGGCGACCGACGATGCTTCAGCGAAGATCAAAATGGACAGCCGGCGATGTGGGTGTCGCGTGGCGGCGGTCGGTGGTGGTGGTGGGTTGGGATGGCAAAAAGGCGGGAAGCAGGCTGCTAAGAGGCGGTAGGGTGATGCAGGTCGAGCAAAAGAACAAGGTCAGACCTCCGCGACGGGTGTGGGCTCGGCGTCGGTTTAGGTCAGGCAGGTCAGGGCCTGTGGTCCAGTGCTGCAGCTCTAAAATCCGATCGCCAAATTGATGGATTTGAGTGATGCAATCCGGTTTGCGGCCCTGGGACGGATTTGAGCAGCCAGCGCTGGTGTGCTGGGCGACCTGACCGCTGGGGAGAGCAGCAGCGGGCGACTCAGGGCGGTCAAGTCTGGCACACTGTGGAGCCTGACCAGCCTCGCCTGTACGCATGGAGGTGGGACTTTGATTGCGGCGGGCAGGACAAAAGCACCAAAATCTACCGACGGCGGGATAATTCTGTCGGGCCGCCCCCTGGATGGAACCCGAGTCGAGTCTCTTGAGAAACGGGCAGGCTAGCGGTGTCTCCTCGCAAATCTATCTATCATATTGGTGCTCCAGCAAACAAAATGGCAAGCCTCAACTCCCGCCCGTCCAGATTCTCTCCCATTGATTCATACTACTACTCCCTGGGTCGGTACCCGGTAGCATGGTGTCAAGGTGGGGAGAGCGACACGAGCCCTGGCGCAAGAAGGGGAAGGCGTGCTCTCAGCAACCCCTAAATCTCTGCAATTCGGGAGACTCATACCACGGGCATGATTTGCCCGGATTTGCTGTGCCCTGGTCGGCAGTCGTCGCCCGCTTTCAGCCATCGACCGTCTGGCCTATCTTTTGTTGTTTTCTCCTCCTTCCAGTGCTGTCGCCTCCTTCAGTCGTGCTTGTTGGTGGGGCAGCATGCCTCCTAAGCTAGTCGATAGCTTGCATCCAATCAATCTTCGAGGAGCCATGTCGCTCACCCCTCATCATCGGGCCTGCATTTCGCTGCCAGCCGAGGCGGTCAGCCTGTGCCTTTTTTCTGCCCATCAAAGGGACGACACGCAGGTCTGACGCGTTGAGCCAAGGTTGTCCCGTCATCTCCACGGCCCGTTTAATCTACATAGTAAGCTAGTACCTGGAGTATACAAATGTTTTGTATTCGACTCAGGTTGGAGAACGAGGGGAAATGATCATAATAAAAATAAAGAATAAAAAAAAAAAGACAAGTCTAGTGCGCTGAAGCCATCAACTTCAGATAAGCCTCGCTGGGACCAAATTATCGGGCGCAATTATAAGCTAGGTATACACTTCCTCGCACGGAGGTGACAAGACATCGCTGTGCTGTCTGCATCATCTCACGGAACGAATCGCCGTCTATAGTTAGACGTGGTCGATGCACGCAGTGAAGAAATGAGGACGATCATAAGCCCCCCGTATCTTAGGAGAGCTCGGTCATCTCCTGTCCACTGTCACCATCACCTCTTCGCACCGATGCCGGCCGACTGTTGGAATTCCGGGGAGTTCCAGCTGGGGGCGTCGCGCTGCCTGGAGCTCCCAGCTCACTGGACGCGCCGCCGTTGCGACCAGAAGCATCGCCCGTGACCCCCAGACCCCCAAGAACGCCCTTGAAACTTTCACTCAGCTTTAGGCTGCTGACGCCGTCTTGCAAAGTTGCGAATGTGCTCGTCTCGGTTGCTGACGCCGAAGAACTGCGCATCAGCGTCGCCGGCCTCGGTTCCGGAGTCAGGGCCGAGTGCGCGCTTTCAACCTCCCTCAATACAGACGCACTGCCGCTGGTAGGAGCCCCTGGTGGACCCGCCCGTGGACTCATAGGCGGCTTGGGCGAAGTCGGTGGTATGCTCGGCTGAGGGCTGGGGGCCCCGGATGCGACTTGGTAGGCCGCCACCTTTTCAGCCGCCGTGGCTGCCTCGTCCAGGTGGCTGTTCATCTCTTCGTCCCGCCTAGAGTAGAGCTGGTGCCACCAGCGGACCTCCCCCGCACGCGGGAACAGAAGTCGCTCCTTTCCACGAACATTGTCATCAACCACAGGGTCGTATGAAGGGTTTGTGAACTCCTGGCGCCGTGCAAGGAAGTAATTCCAGACGGATGAGCTGCGCTCCTGCACCTTGGCCTCACGCCGCTGCCGCTCGTTATTGTACAAAAAGGTGCCGTATTGGCACGAGTACAGATGGTAAAGCAGGCGACGCAGGAAACGCTCTGTGAACTCGAACCGCGTCGGGTTTTGCCGAACGAGCTGGTAGGTGGCGTCCAGGAACTGGTGGAACACGGGGCTTATTTCTTTGGGCCGGGTTGACTGGTTCTCAGACACGGGTGCCGTAGCCTGCCGGGCCGTGTACTCATCCCCAACCTCGCCATCCGAATCGTCCTTGTCCTGACTCAGGCTCTTTTTGAAGAAGCGCTTGGCAGAAGCCATGGCGCTCTCCAGCGCCTCGTTGCGATTGTCGTTCTCGCCAGGCTCGATCCGAGAGCCCGCCAGGGCATCGTTCTGGACAACAAACCACTTTTCATGGTTGAGGAATCCCGAACGCTGCTGGAACATGTGGCCGAAAGATAGCCAGTCCTTCTCAACAAGGACCATGAAACCATCTAGGGTCCTGTAGTAGGGGTCCAGCATGATCTGCGACAAGGCGCTGAGCTGGCTCGTGCGATCCCAACCATCTGAGCAGTGGATCAGGACGTTGGAGTGGTATATGCCCACCTGCCTGGCGATGAGGTGCGAACCCTCGAGTATGCCGTTTATATGCTTGAGCCAGCCGCTCTTGGCCAACAGATCCTTATTCGGCGGGAAGGGCGACACGTCGGCATCCTTGACCGCCTCGATGACCTTGTTCAGGGATTCGCGCATCACGTGGATGTTGTCGATGTTTAGAAAAGCTTTTTTGGCAAATCTGTAGTAATCCATGTTCTCGGAGCCCAGCCCAATGGCCTGCATCGCATACGAGTTTAGAGCAGGCCGGGCGTCAACAATGAGGTTTTGGCGTGTCGCGCCATAGATGACCCTCTTCCCCGTCGTCTCATCGAACTCGAGGGGGGTGCCCGTGCCGGCGATGGCTGCATCCTCCTGGAGCTCCGTATCCGCCAGCCCGGGCTCTGGGACGGCCACAGACGGCAGATCAGACTGGCTCGTCGGGGGACTCGGTTCCGAGGTGGTGGAGCTTGCGCCTTGGTCAGGAACGGCGGCAGAGAAGCAGGCACCGACAAGGCGCTCGTCCTGGATGCTGCGGTTTCCGCGCAGACCAACAAAGGGCTGCGAGCTTCGGGTAATGGCGCAGTTGTTGACAGGGTGGATATATGTCAGGGCCGGTATCCGCGCCCGTGAGCGGTGGTTGGCTGCGTACTTCAGGACGTTGTCCGAGATGGAGGCCGGCACCACGAGGACCTCCGGATAGGTGGGAGAGAAGACGTAGTCCTTGTTTATGTTTGTAACCCTCCAGCCCAGGTCCTTGGACTTTGCACTGATCCCCTGGCGCCGAAACTCTTCCCGCGCATCGTACAACGTCCAGCCGTTGACCGCTCGCTCGGGCCTAGCGGGCTCGTAGCTAAAGGCGTAGAGCTTGTCGATGCTCCCCAGTCTGCAGGTGCGGGCGCGGACGAATTCGAAGGCCTCACGTGCGGACTTGTCGTCGGGAAAGTTGAAGGTCACATAGGTGAAGTCGCGGCAGCGTAGGCGGATCGACGACGGGATGCCGCTGGCGGGCGGGGTCGGGCGGAAGGCGCAGTGGCTAATGATCGGGTACGAGATGAAGCTTTCTCTTGGCCGGGCCGGCGAGGGGCTGTCTGGCGGGGGCGGGACACAGAAGATGATGTGGTAGTCGGTGAGCTTCAAGACGCCCAAGGTTGGGGTCCCTCCGCTGATGGCGTGGACGCCCTCTACCGTCTGCACCGCGCACAAGGCTTCTTAGTCTGCGATCATGATGCAAGAAGCAAGACGCTGCCGCTCAACAATGCTCTGGTACCTGTTTCACATCCATGATGGCAGCCTCAGCCGCATGCCCTTGGAGCCCCGGAGAGATACGTCGTCAAGATGCGTGCCGAGGCAGCCCCTGGCCTGAGCAACGCCGCAGAGCACGGACAACTATTGCTGGGCGGGCGGGCCTGCAGTTGCCAGGCACTCAAGAAGCAGAGGTAACCTTCTGCTTCCGGCGAGGGAACTCGGGGCAGTCCGGATATGGCTTATATGAGGACGGCGAAGAACGCAGAGCGGATAATGCGATGATCGAGGCGAAGCAAAGACGAAGAGCGCGGGAGGCGCGGAAACAACAGTGTTCGGCACAGCTGGTATGGAAAGGGACTTGCTGGCGACACAGGCTCAGAAGCCCATCATGGACGCCCGCGTGTGGAAACTGGGACTAGTAGCTGCGGGTGTGTGGGTTGGGTTAGTCCTGCCCTTCGGTATTGGTACCTCGACGGGTACCTGTTGCAGGGCGGTATTGAGGTGCGTGGGGAGGTACCTGGGGAAATGCCAGGGGGGGTATGTACCTCTAGGTAGGGGTTTTGGCTCCGGGTGTGATATGGATGGGGAGAAACGGCGGCGGGCAGCAACGGCGAGCTGGCAACAGGAATGACACGCGGGCTTGTCAAACACAGCAAACGCGATGCACCGGGCGGGCAAGCGAGGCAGGCGGCATGCAATACGATGGCTGGGAGCTCCAGCTATGAAAGGGGTCCAAGAGAAGTCAGACACCAAGTCATCGGGAAGGCGGTAGCGCGGGTTTCCTCTTTGCCATCGAACACAGGGAAGCAGGCTGGCATTGTGTGCTTCCTCTTTGACTGGGAATGAGAAAAGCAGCCATGTGGGGTTTGGCTCCTATGGAGTCACTAGCACCACGGTGCAGGTGCAGCTGCCGGGCTCCGCGTCAGTGATGTCAGCTGCCCGCGGTGGTGGCTTTTGCACCGAAAGGCCCGGAGAGCCAACCAAGCCGGGCGAGGTTGAGGTGGCGCACGTGCCACAAAGACAGCGCGCTCTCAATTCATTTCGGACGCGGGGAGCCACCTGCAAACACACACGCCCTGGTGTCTGGCTTGCAGCCCACCCAGCTGGCCCCACACAAAGTTCGAGCCACACACCGATGGCGGGCAGCGATTAGGGCTTTGTCCCCCACTAGGAAATCGCAAAAGTTTCCAGGTGCCTTGTCTTAGCCCTTTGAGTGTCCAAACGACGACAAACCGAAAGGAAGGAGATTCTCTGCACCGCGCAGCAGCACCACCAGTCCGTTTCCATCGCCAATTCCGCCCCCATCCTCACACAACACAAGATGGCTACCCCCGGTGCCCAGATGTGAGTAGCTGCCGTCGACCTGTTCACGCCCGCCAAAGTGGGATCGCAAGTCAAAGAGGGGGAGGAGGAGGATGAGGAGACGACAGGCGACGGAGTGACACAGATGGATTAGGATGAGATTGCGACTTGGATTTTTTGCTGCTGGTCATCATTTACTGACCTGCTCTTTCTTCCACTTCCCAGCTCCAAGCGGAGAAAGTTCGTCGCGGACGGTGTCTTCTATGCCGAGCTGAACGAGTTCTTCCAGCGCGAGCTGGCTGAGGAGGGCTACTCGGGCGTCGAGGTCCGCGTCACGCCGACCGTCACCGACATCATCATCCGCGCGACGCACACCCAAGAGGTCCTCGGCGAGCAGGGCCGCCGCATCCGCGAGCTCACCTCGCTCATCCAGAAGCGCTTCAAGTTCCCCGAGAACTCGGTCTCGCTGTATGCCGCCAAGGTCCAGAACCGTGGTCTGTCGGCCGTCGCCCAGTGCGAGTCGCTCCGCTACAAGCTGCTGAACGGCCTGGCCGTCCGTCGTGCCTGCTACGGTGTTCTGCGCTTCATCATGGAGTCGGGCGCCAAGGGTTGCGAGGTCGTCGTTTCGGGCAAGCTCCGTGCCGCCCGTGCCAAGTCCATGAAGTTCACCGACGGCTTCATGATCCACTCGGGCCAGCCCGCCAAGGACTTCATCGACAGCGCCACCCGCCACGTCCTGCTGCGTCAGGGTGTGCTGGGTATCAAGGTCAAGATCATGCGCGGCTCCGACCCCGAGGGCAAGGCCGGCCCCCAGAAGTCGCTGCCTGACGCCGTCACCATCCTCGAGCCCAAGGAGGAGCAGCCCGTCGTCCAGCCCATCAGCCAGGACTACGGCGCCAAGGCTGCTCAGGTCCAGGCCGCGGCCGAGGCTCAGCGGCAAGCCGAGCAGGCGGCCAGCGGAGAGGAGGAGGAGCCCGTCGCCGAGCAATAGGAGCGCTCGGTGGTCGGTGTGATTCCAGCTGCCGCTGTCGAGCCCGCCGGTGTTGTCACCCCGGATCCTGCTCAGTACCAGGAGTTCCAGGCTGAGGTGTACCAGTCTCAACAGTACCAGACCCCTCCCATGACTGTTCCCACCTCCACCCCTGTCGTGAACGGCGACTACGCCTCCGAGGCCTTCCAGACCGACGGTCTGGCCAACGGCAATTACGACGGCCCTGTCGACGGCTGATAGACGCGGGTTGGGATTTTTGATGGACGATGACGAAACGGTCAGCTCCTCGGGCGTTTATTGAGCAACATTTTCTCTCTCTCAATTTTTTATGTCACCTCTTGCTGCATTATTCTGCGATCACGGAACGGGAAACGGAAAGCAGGTTGCGCTTCCAGGGTTCTTCAGGCTGGCTTTTGTAATTTCATGACACACGATGAACTCAGTGGGGATATGAACCTTACAAGGGCAAGGGCAGCTAAAAACGAAAACGACACCGGACAAACATAGGCTCCTTTGGTTCAATGGTGAAGTGTTATGTCTGCGATGTATATTGGTGAGATCGTATGCAATCCCGGCATGGGGCCCGTGTTTTGATTGCTGTGGATTGAATTCGTTGAATTACCGTCGCCATCGTGAAGCATGCTGTTATGCATGTTGCCGACGCGTGGTAGTGAGCACCACAAGTCGTTGTCAAATATTGGTCACGGGATGTGTATGGAAAGATGTCCCTAGTGACAGGTATTTGATCGTAATTCCCTCCAAAACGGCCTCTTAGAATACATACATACCTACCCTTACCTTACCCGCCTAGGTACCTAGTCTGGCCCAGTGGTCGTTGCCGCCTTTTCAGTACATATCTATAATACAAGATGGGGAGCGAGGCATCAAAGCCTCGGCGCCCCAGAAAAAGACCACACACACCTCTAGACATCTCCAGAAAGAAGGAGAGTCGTACAGATAGGAAGGAAAAGAAAGCATGAAAGAAGCCCCACCATGCCCCTGAAACGCCGATATCCGCCGCCTTATATCTCATGACTCCTCGCGAATCGCCGTGACAGCACGCGTGGTGCGAAATAACTGGAGGGCGGACCATATCCCATCCCAGCGGGACGAATGCGCCCTATGACCGGGGAAAACATAAGAGAAAAGAGAGAAAGAAGGGGGAAATGCAGAAGAAACCCCCAGGGGTAGGATAGGATGACACAAGCCGTGATAGTTCAGCGAAGAGCCGCCGCTGTAATTGGTCCGGTCCCCTCCCAAATCAACCATGCGACTGCGCAACGCGGCATATGTATAGGGACAAGTCGCCGGTGCCGTGTGCACTGGTGACGCGATATGATCTAATGCTGGACCAAAGCAAGGCAGGATAACGCCTCGTTGCTGGGACTGGTCGAGGTAACAAGACCTAATGCAAGAGCAAAACCAAACGCCTTGACATGCACCAGAACCCGTCGGGTAGGGCCCGCCGCTACCTCTCCGAAGATCTCCTGTTCTGCAGTTCTATTGATTCGTCGTAGCGCTTAGGTGCGGGCTTCCCGTTGGCGGCCCCGTTGGTTCGGCGGGGAGCGGGGCTTTCGTCGTCGTCGCTGTCGTCGGCGAGGCCAGTGAGGCCAAACCCGGCAGCCTCCTCCTCGTCATAGGCGCGGATCAGCCCCTGTCGGTCCGCAGCGTTGCTGCCGATGCTCATCCGGTGGTGGCCAGTGCTCCGCCGGGCCTCCATACTCATTCGCGTCTGGATGCTCGAAACCATGTCGGTGCCGGTTGCGTCGGCACCCCCCTGCCCGTTCACCAGGCGCATGCCGGTCGGGTCGGTCCGCGAGAGATTCAGCAGGTAAACTCCGGTGAAGGTCACCAGGAAGCCGCAGAGTAGCGACAGCGTGCCGACTGGGTCCGTCGTGTTGAACCCGCTGAAGAGGATCGAGGACGCGCAAAGGGTTGCGGTAGTAAAGGTAACATAGTACAAGGGGTTGACACTAGACCGCTCGTGTTAGAAATGTTTCAACTAGGTCTGCGTAAAGGAGTGTGTGCTCGCTCTGCACTCACATGTTGGTAGGGAACTGGCTGAGAGCCTTGTTGAAATAGTTCATCTGCACTAGAATGCATACGACCGTGATGATCATGAAGACATAGGTTGACGGGTGGGTGAATTGGTTGCTGCCCGCGAAAGTCAACTTCAGCGCCGTGCCGAATGCCTTGACCGACATGACCGAGACGGAGCCGACGAGAGAGCAGATAGATAAGTAGATCAGCGGATTCTTCTTTCCATGTTTGGGGGCCACCCAGTAAATCATGACCGTGGCGTAGATAGTGACGAGTGTCACATAGAGCAGGAAGCCTGTACCGGTGCGTTCCGTTAGCATGGCGCGGGCTCAGGGCTAGCCAGAGATGGAGGGCGAATGATGAGGGTAGGGGTCGCAAGGGGCAGTCGATGCGTGACAGTGACAGAGTGGGCGCGGCGCGTTACGAACCAGGCTGAAGGGCGAAGTGCAGAATCTCGTCGATGGTCGTGATGGGCTCATCCGGAGGCGCATGGAGGACAATGATGACGGCGCCGATGAGGCATATCGCGCTGCCGAGTTTGCCCAGGGTTCCCAGAAGCTCGTTCAAGAAATAGGAGCCGAGGATGGCGCCGATCAGCACCGAGAGGGCGCCCAGCGGCGTGACGAGGATGGCGGGTGCGAAAGCGTATGCGGCAAAATTGCAGACCTCACCTAGAACCACTACCGGGATGGCGCGCGAGAAAAAGTCAGCACGGAAAAGAAGCGCCTCGGCTCTCGTGTCATGCTTCCCATCACCACAGAGGGCTTCTTACGTGTGCCGATGCCAGCCCACCATAAGGGGTTCTTCAAGTAGACAAATCCATCGCCCTCGAACCCGTGCCTTTCTTCGGCTTGTTGTAGTCCCTAAGAGCGCGCGCGCGTGTGTCAGCCATGGGGTCTACCGGTGCGAGAAGCGCGCGAATTCGGCTAGACAAATATTGGTGAATGACCTAGCGCGCCGTACCTTTTTTGTGATGACGAAACTGATGCCTGTGGTGTCGCGAAAACGGGGTCATGTTAGCCGCGATAGAACATGAGGGGCAGAGACGGGCGAGGGGCCCTCCCGTGGAGAGCGCGCATACCTATGGCTAAACTAGATGTCATGGCCAGGACAAGGCCGATATATCTGTTCCAGCAGGCGGTTAGCATGCCACTCAATTCTCGATGTGACGGGCTATCCACCATCTCCGCCACGCCACGCGCGATCAAGAGACTAGCGGGCAGGGCAGGGCGGCGCGCAGACGAGGGCGGGATGAGCGGGTGCGTACTTTTCCGCGATCATCTTGGCGGTGTTGAAGGGGGTGCGGCGGCAGCGATGCGCGCCGCCGTTCTACGTCGCCCGACTGTGCGCGTTCGGTTGGTGGGGAGGCTCAATGACGGAGCTCCGTGAGGCGTTCGTGTGCTCGTTTGGATGGTGACAGTGGTGCGAGAAAAGGCAGGTCGCGGCGGGCGTTGGGCGGTGAGAGGCCGTCGATGGCGCTCGAGTGCCGGAGCGAAGGGCCAGGTGTTGATACTTTCGTGAGCCAGACTAGGCAAAAAGCCACCTCGCTCGCGCCGGGCGAGTGTGGAAGCAGCCAACTTCAGCGTGGCAGCAGGCGGCGGCGCTGGGGCCAGCTGGAATTCGGCAGGCGGCGGCAGTGGCGGCGGGGGCCGGGCTCGATAGTCCTGGCCGAGCGAGAGAATTGAGGACTTCGGGTGTGCGATGGTCGGCGTTGGTGCGTGGCGTGCGCGGGATGGCGAGACGACGAGAATGCTGCAATCACTCAAAGAGAACGTGTGTCGTGTCCGTCCCCAGAAAAGAGGCGGGTGGGCTGCGGACGGATGGGCCAGGGTGCAGTGCGCAGCAGGTGGTGTGGTGTGGCGGGCATGGGGCACGGCGAGGGGAGAAAAAATAAATAAAAACCCACTGGGGCTGGGGAGACCGGGGGTCTCGGTCGTTTCGAGGGCCTTAGCAATTAGGTGATGGGTGGAAAGCGCTTCTTCCCTTTTGGGCCAACACGAGCAGGTCGAGGGTCGGCAATTTGGCTACGAGTCCACGAGTCCATCTGGCTCTAAAACGGGCGGCTCAGAACTGGTGGGTACCTTGGTTTCTCCCGTGCAGGCGGGGGACAGGGGCGAGGGCTTTGAGCTTCCCACAGCCCGAGCTTTCCACAGCGGCTCCCTCCCTGAACCGGAAACCCCAGCCTCCCAATCCGCTTCTGCGGTTGCTCCATCTCGGCCATGGGTTTCAGAAAATGCCCCTGGTTCCCTTGGCTGGGTAAAGGTTCCCTGGTGGACTCGACGGTTCCTCTCCTGCTCAGGCACACACGTTGGCTGTATCCACAGGGTCGCCCCCTGAGAACACGTGCTGCTGCCCGGATAATAGGCTAAGTTAAGATCCCACCATCTCAAGAAAAGGCACACCCGGGCTTGCCGGAGCCATCGGAACTGCCTTGACCAAATCTTTCCACGATCTACATACGTGCGCTTTGCCCCCCGGTCCTTGCTGACTCGATACGAAAGATGGATATGCCATTTTTAGCGATAACGTCAAGCTGTCTGGCCTCACCAAGACCCCATCTCCATTGTAAACCGGCTTCTCGATTGTGTCAAAGCGGTCCGTCACGTTGCAATGAACATCTGCCGATTGGTGGTAGTGGCTGGCTACCCTTGGTCGCTTGGTGGGCAATCAGAGTTGCACGCCGCCCCGCAATGTCGACCACGTATTCGTAAAAGCTCGCATAGATACTTAGGTGATGAAGGTGAGCATCCGGGGTAGCAGTACAACTGGTGCTGCAACATGAGTGAAAACCTAGATAACGCTTCCAATTCCAGTAGATACCTATCTATTATCTCGTCACAATGCTCACGACAGGCTCACTTGCCTGGTGGGAGGCTAGAAATGGGGTCGGGGTCCATTCTGACGTTCCCCGCCAAACATCAAGCTGGTCCGGCCGTCATCAGGCGCGCGGCGTAGCCGACCACTGCCGTCAACAAAGGCCCCTCGCAACGAGCCAATCCCATCCGCCAAAGAGAACCAGAACGCCCAAAGATTACTTGACCTCCTAGGCAGGAAGAAATGCTCCTCGCCCGTGGGGTAAATCCCCGCCAACGCAAACGCCGGAACACACCGTCTAGAGCTAGTCAAAACGTCGCCGCAACGAGAAATACTAATACAATAACCGAGAAGATAGTAAGATAAGAAAAGAAAGAAAGAGAAGTCGGGGGCATCGAAGAAATATCATAGAAAGCTGTTGATCATCTGATAGGCGAGGAAGGCTAGCACTTTCTCCTAGTGCTTGCATAGACCCCCCAGCTCCATTCCTTACGGAGGAATGCAAGGTCGATGCGATGTGTCCGAGTCGAGGGATTACAGTCGTGTGACAATCACGATACTGGAGCGAGTCGGATGTCTCGTTCGAAGCCCTCGCAGGTCGCGTTTTCGGTTGCCGAAGCCGAGGTCTTTGTTGCCGACGGTATAAACAGACCCGGTCGTTTGAAACTTACCTGCCGCGTCAAAACCTGTGGCATAAAGCGTTGAGTACGTGTCGGCCGTGGCTTGTTGATGAGTCCTGGAATCGGCTCTTATGATGGCCATGGCTGTTCCAGGGGACTTTAGAGGGACTCGAGAGGAGAACAGAAGGTAAACGAAGGAGGAAAGAGAACAAAGGGATAGGATCAGGGAGAGAGTCAGTTCACTGAGCCTGGAGATGGCCGAACTACAGCCTAAACCGGGGCAACAGGATCCGACAAGCTCAGGGAAAGTAACGTCACAACTGAGAGTAAGTGGGTAGGAAGGTAAGCACGTGGGTAGGGGATGGTGTTCAGGTACGATGCCGCTTGACGTCTGCCACGGTATATAATGGTTAGCCATAGAAAAAGGGCGACGCATAATGCATGGGGCAGATAGGCCGGAACAGCCAGAACGTACCGTGCCCGTCACCTGGTCCCTCACCGTCGTCCACCTCCCGGGCTCTCTTTCCAGTGTTGCTCGACGGCGTCGAGGTGATACCGTCAACAACAGCACCCTCGTTCTCGTTGTCGTCCCAGTCGATCTCGTCGGTCTCGAGCGGCTCCTCGTGAGAATTCTTGACATCATCGTGGAGCTGGTCGTCTTCTTCTGTGGGGTGCGCGGTCGCCAGCACTTCCTCGAGATCAATCTCCTCGCCGTCGAGGGTTGCCGACGCACTACTCTGCTCCAGTGAAGCAGCGTTGGCCGTGTCCGCTGCAGATTGTCGTCGGAGCATCTCAAATGGTTGATCTTCAGTGATGGCGGCTTCCAGGGCGTTGTCCGCATCCCAGTCTTCGCCATCAGCTTCCCGGGGCGTGTGTAGCTCAACATCTTGGGTTGGTGATACAAGACTTCCCTCGCCGGCGGTAACTCCTGTATCATGTTCGCCATGCTCCCACGAGCCAAGGTCATGCTCGCCATCGGCCGTGTATGAAGGGTCACCCGCAGCCACACCGCCTTCGACTTTGTCTTTGTCGGAAGCCTCGAGTTCCTCTGTGATCAGATCATCAATCCGATCCAGCTCTTGCTCATCGGAGCCAGCCCGGTGCTCCTGCGTTTCGTATGCAGGCTCGGTCTCTTCATCAAGTCCACCAAGGGCGGTGCCTGGGTTTAAATAGGTGTCAGGCCTATCTGAACCCTGAGTCGAGTGGGTGTCTTCAACCTCAGACTGTGCGCGCTCGTAGGCCAAGGCTTCCGCCGGCTGTTCTCCAACGGCTTCACTGCCCGTTTCGTGATCCCCTGGGCCGCGAGGAGAGCTTTGGCGAGATGCGGAATGATTGGAGTACACCGAGGTCCTCTCGTGAGCCTCATCGATCACTTGATCGTATGAGTCTCCCAGCAGGTCCTCATCCTGATCCGCCCCACCTCCAGGTCCGTGCCAGTCCGATGTAGCATTGGTGTGTTGAGGTGATTCCTGATCAGCTCCTTGAATTTCGTCAGGTTCACCATCCTCGTCAGCGTCCAGGTCGGATTCGAAATCTGCATCGCCATTTCCGTTGCTTGTACGAGGTGTGCTGTCGGTAGTGGTCTCCTTTGAGTCCTCCCTAGGCGGGAAATCTATGAGGAGGTAGTCCGGATATGAGATGTGGTAGGCTGACAGCCCTTCCCCGATGCTGGCGCCGTCGAGGAGGCTGTCGAGTCGCCGCATAGCGTTGGGGCGAGTGACAAGATAGACCAGTAGTACAACATCTTGGCTGTCTGGGTTGTCAGCTTTAACCAGCCGGTCATGAAGGTTGACTATGGCCCCAAAGGTTATACGGTCGAGCGAGGATTTAGCCATTGTCTGTAGCATGGTCAGCAGATGCTCCATGGATGAACACAGAGTTTCATTTCGCCACATACCTCGGCGAACTCAAGACCAAGTCCGTCAATACGAATCAAAAGCTCCTCGTCAGGAGTAACCTCATCGGAAAGAACCTCGCGGAGGCCGGCAAGGAACTGTGATAGGGGGTGCTCGAGTGCTTCAACATCCGAGAAGAAGAAGGAATAAGGGTCATCCGACTTGGATGTCGAGAAGAGCGAGTATGTGGTATCGCGATACCGGATCCGGACGTGAGGCCTGGCCGAGAATTCGTCCGAGGCTTGGTCGTCAACCTCGGCGACATCCATATACTCGACATTCTCCTCGCCATCGTGGTCTTCCTCCTGTTCGTCCTCCGAAATTGAACGCTCTTGGTCATGGTCTTGGGCAGACAGGCCCGTGTGGTCAGGGGACAGGGCGCCTTCGGCATCCGAGTCCGAACCAACACCATCAGGGTCGGCATAATCGCCCTGGCCGTTCGCATCGATATCAAAATCATCTCCGCCATCATGCTGACCAACGGGACCGTTTGCTTCCTCGTTCGGTGGCATTGTGTACGTTTGATCATTGATAGGCTCCGGATCCAAGACTGCATGCTCCAGGTCCGCGGATTTCCCTGGACTTTGCTCTTCCCCATCGCGATAGGCTCCCTCATTACCGCCTTCCTCGGTTTCGTGAGTTGGTTCAGACTGTTGCGCTGCCTCGAGGAAGATCTCGTTATCGCCCTCGTCGCCCTCATAATCAATCTCCCCCACGAGATCACCATCATCAGGCGCAAAGTGTTGCGTGGCGACTGGAGATCTTGGGGCCTGCAAACCCGACTGAGACTTGTGGTCGTCCGGAACTTCAGCAGTATCAACCTCTGAGACGGCGGTATGGGAAATGACCGGGTCGGCAGGCGTGTCGTTTTGCTCTCCAGCGGCGTTTTCGAGACCTAAAAGATCCGCGCCAGCAGCGCCCTCATGATCTAGGTGCGCATCAAGAGAGCCGGGAGACTCATGGCTAGGCCCTTGGTCAAGCTCCTGGTCAACAGACGTGGTAGGAGCGTTGGCAGCTTCGTCAGATGCAGGATAGCTGGTATAGCCATCATCTGTGTCAAACGTAATGTCGTCGAGGCCCTCGTGCACCACCATCGGGGCATCCTGTTCGATCATGTCCTCGGAACCTGGCTCGTCTCCAAGCTCAGCAGGAGCTTGGTGTTCTGCGAGAAGCATGTCGACGGACATACTATCCTGCGGCGGAGGGTCGATTCAGAGACACAAAGGCGATTCCGTTCGGACCTTGAGGGCGCTGCCCGTTTCTTTCGTCACTGGTCGAAATCTGCGACTTTGGTTGTATCTGGTCGTTGTGCGGTCATGCCATGACGTTAAGGGACGGTCGGCCGAGGGAACGATGATTTGAAGAAGGACAGACTGCGAAGGTTATTGGGAGAGGGATGCGCTGAAGGTAATTATTTCATGTGTCCGAAGACAGGTGACGAGTGGGTGTACTGCCGCTTCGGGAGAGTTTGGGGCGTTCACTGATGGAAGGTTCGGGAGACTCGCGGGTCGATGAAAGGCCAGGGATTTCCAGGCTGACGACCGGAGCAAGACACAGGCCTGCGGAATAATGGCGGCAAATAGGGAGTCGGAAAGGCAGAAGAGAGAAGAACAAGTGGGAGGAAGAATACCAAAGTCGGGTTGCAAAGTGAGCCGACAAATCTATAATGTTGGAATGCAGCGCAAAGAGCCTGGTTGATGGTTGGAATCGCTCTTGGGTTTGTCGCAGATTGCCCAAACCCGTCTTCTGCCTGGGGGCGCATGAAACGACGCGCTCCATTCGTCACAGGAGGTCAGGCTTGGTGACCCACATCTTCCATTGAGCAGCGAGCCCCCGGAGTGTGGCACGGCCGCTGCCACACCCCACCAGCCTCGTGGCACGGACCAAGCCCACATTTCAAGAGGACACTCTCCCTGCCGTGCTTGAAGACAGACAAGCCGGCGGTGCTGGACCGTGATTACTGGAAGCCGGAGCTCTCGACCTTCTAAGCATACCGCATTTCAGGAGCGAATTGGCACGGAACCCCCCGCATTCTCCCACTACAAGTCCTCGGCAGCCGTCGCAGGTCGCTGGTAGAAGGCAGACAGAACGCCCAGGCAACGAGCATCCAGAACCAAGCGTGTTAGCAGCCCGCCGCTGTCGTCACAATGGTAGGGCCTCCCCGCTTCCCCCTGACGACAACCTGCGCGCTGGGGCTGACGGAGTTACTCCCGTGAAGGTGGTTCTCGCTGCGTCTATTTGCACCCGGGGCGGGAAGGCTGTCCTTTCGAGGCAGTTCCGCGAGATGCCCAGGTCGCGCATAGAAGCCCTGCTGGCATCGTTCCCCAAGCTCGCCGACAGCGGAACCCAGCACACGACGGTCGAGCAGGACAGCGTTCGCTTCGTCTACCAGCCGCTAGACGAGCTCTACATGGTGCTCATTACCAACCGCCAGTCCAACATCCTGCAGGATATCGACTCCCTCCACCTCTTCGCCCAAGTCGTCACCAGCATATGCAAAAGCCTAGACGAACGGGAGATTGTTAAGAATGCCTACGAGCTTCTCAGTGCCTTTGATGAGCTCGTCACCCTCGGGTATAGGGAGAACCTCACCATCAGCCAGATCAAGACCTTTCTGGAGATGGAGAGCCACGAGGAGCGCATTCAGGAGATTATCGCTCGGGTAAGTCTGGGTCCGTCTGGGTGCCGTCGAGCGCGGCAAGCTCGGGTCGCTTCCGTCTATTCGTGCCCCTCTGGATGGCTGACGAGCTCTGCAGAACAAAGAACTCGAGGCGACAGAAGAGCGCAAGCGCAAGGCCAAGCAGCTCGAGATGCAGCGCAAAGAGTCGGCTCGGACCGGCCGCGTCGGCGGTGCGCCTAGAACGCCCGTCTACCCGACCTACACTCCGCCTTCCCGCCCGACCGTCACAGACACGTACGATACATACGAGGCTGAGAAGAACAAATCAAAGTATGGGTTCCTTTCTTGTCCGATCCGGCTCCATCCCATAGCAACAGCCAGCAGTGTGTTCTAATAGATACTCCAGGTTCACGGCACCGAAGGGCAAGGGGATGCAGCTGGGAAAGAAGTCCAAGACAACGGACATGTTCGAGCGGGTCCGGGGAGATATGGGCGCCGAGGCCGACGACACACCCCTCCTACCCGCCACATCCTCGGCAGCTGCGGCGGCGGCAGAGCCGGCAGCTTCTCGGCATTCCACAAGCCTCGACCGCGACGCCATTCACGTCACCGTCTCCGAGAGCATAAGCGCAAAGATATCCAGGGAGGGCGCGGTCTCTTCGTTTACGGTCAACGGCGACCTGAACCTCCGCGTGTCGGACCCCAGTCTCACCAAGATCAAGCTTCACCTGACCGCCAACGCCTCGCACGGGGCCCAGTTCCGCACGCATCCTAATGTGGACCGCAACCTGTTCAACAGCTCCAAGCTGATCCAGATGAGCAAGGCGGACAGGGGCTTCCCGGTCAACAACTCTGTTGGCGTGCTGAGGTGGAGGGCGTCGCCCAAGACTGATGACAGCAGCGCGCTTCCAATCAGCTTCAACGTCTGGGTCAATAAGGGCACTGATGGCAACTGCACTCTGACGGTTGAGTATGAGCTCACAGGCGGGGAAGAGCTGAAGGACGTCAGCGTCGTGATTCCCTATTCGAGCGCCGAGCCGACAGTGTCGAGCTTTGACACGACATATGAGGTATCGGGAGACAGCCTCGAATGGTCGATTGGCACGGTGAGCGACGACAACGCAAGCGGCTCGTTCGAATTCGAGGCTGCGACGGACGACGAGACCGAGTTCTTCCCCATGCAGGTTCGGTTTTCCAAGACGACGCCGTTTGCCGACGTTGACGTAAGTTCAATCATATCCGCCCATGGGCCCTGCCACTCTCTGCGCACATTTGACTAACATTGTTGGGAAAAACACCCTTATCTAGGTACTGTCTGTTACTCTGGTGGAGGAGAACGAGGAGGTGACTTTCTCCAAGGACGTGAAGTCGACAGCGGACTCATACTTGATCGAGTAGACTGGGGTCGGCAGCCATTTGCTTTTGGGAAGTGGTGTGGCGCGTGGGTGGTCTGGTCTGGCTTGTTCGTTACCAAAAGCGGAAGGTCGTAGAATCGAGGAAGGCAACGATGCAATGATGAAGAGCATTAGAACTTGCACTCACAATGGAATTCCCAGGAAAGGAGCTTCCGACCCCTAATTTGGCTGTGGCCACTTCGAGTTTTAATCGTTCATCCCGCATCGCGTTCAAAGATGTGCGCGCGATTTCAAATGCGTGTCGCTGACGAATTGCCCCGGTCGTTCCGTCAGATGACGTTGGTGGCCCAGTGCCGACCACTTTCCATAGCCGCCATATTCGAAATACATAGGCTCACCGACCGGGCAACCTCGGGTCCATTGGTCTTTGATCTCCAGCCCTAATTCTTTCAGTAAGGCTAACTGTCCTCAACACCTCAACCCCATCCTTGTGCCAGGCCCTCAATTAGTAGTAGCTGGTGGAAGCATACCTAGAAAATGGCGACGGCGGAAAACAAGCCCATCATCAAGCTTCATTGGTGCGTTCTTCTAATCAAAGGCTCAGCTGCTGTAACCACTATGTGTCCGATTCGTGCCGGCTAACAAGTTTTGATCATACCGTTGAAAAGGCTCAATGGCTCCCGTGCCCAGGGGATCTTGTTTCTCCTCGAGGAGTTGGAAGTGCCGTATGAGCTGCAGGTTTACCACCGGACCAAGGACATGCTCGCGCCGCCCGAGCTTGCAGAGCTCCACCCGCTGGGCAAATCACCCGTTGTAACCATCACGAGACCGGACTCGTCGACGGCGCCGCTGGTGTTGGCAGAGTCGGGCTTCATAGTTGACTACCTCTGCGACCACTTCGGCGCGGGTAAAAGCCTCGTGCCGAAGCGCTGGAAGGACGGTCAGGAGGGCAAGCCCGGGGGCGAGACGGAGGAGTGGCTACGGTTTCGCTATTTGCTGTATTACCCAGAGGGGAGTCTTGCGCCGTACCTCCTCATGGCGCTCCTACTTGGTAGTAAGTCTCCAGTCGAGTCATCTCATAGTTGGCTTTTTTTTTTTTTTTTTTTTTTTTGTCCCGTTCTCTCAAGAGCCGGACCTTAACTGCCAGATCAACAGGTCTCAAAGGACCTAGGATACCGTTCCTGGTCAGACCAATCACGTCGGCGGTGGCTTCGCGGGTCATGGACTTCCTGGTGGTCCCCAACTTGAAGAGGCAGCTTGGGTTCCTGGAGAAGCAGCTCGAGACGTCGCCTGGCGGCGGTGAATACCTCTGCGGCAAGGACCTGACGGCGGGGGACATCGCGCTGGCGTTCCCTATCCTGTGGGCAAAGACCGAGTTTGCGGGCATGGGCTTGACGGAAGCGGCCTTTCCCCGAGCCTTTGCCTATATGGAGCGGCTTGAGGCGCGGCCAGGGTGGAAGCGAGCGGCCGACAAGATCCGAGAGATCGAGGGCAGCTACTCTCTCTTGCCGCAGTGAGCCTCATGAGGGGGCTGGGTCTGGGTACCACGGTACTACTGTTGAAGGATTGAGCCTGGGAGCCATAGCCACATTGTTAGCACAGATGTTCATACAAAATACGAGCACATAAGCAGCTGATGTCAGCTTCAATCTTCGCTCCGAGACCTGTCCTCAGCTGGGTGGGGCCCGGCCCGCTGATGCCCGCTCTAATTACAGGGGTTCAGTTGATTCCAGTGAGGCTGTCAGGCACCTGAACTCAGGCTGTTGGTGCTCAGCGTTCACTGAGGGCCCCTCCCCCGCTTGACTGTATGGAGCCCAAGGATTCAGGCAGTCCCGGCCACATGCTTCCTTCACATGGAAGCCGTCCGGTGGACAACCCACGCCAACCACAGGTGCCCCATGGATGCACATTTGACGACCCCTTGCTTACCGTCGCCGAGGTATCGTTTGACGGTACCTTACTGAGGCGCTTGTGCTACCGTAACGGGGGCGACCTTTGGGCCCAAAAACAGCGTGCAGGGGCCCTTCCTTACCCAATGGACCGAAAGAGGCACGTAGCAACCCGCGATACCTAATCCGGCCGCCCCCCTGGGCTCCAGCTCCTTCCTGCATGCCCGCAGATCAGCGGCGTCCCTTTCAAAACAGGTGGAACATTTATTTCAATCCAAGTCGGAGCCAGCTGTCAAGTCTGGGGACCTTGCGACACTTCAAAACAAGTTTTCACGCTTTCCGCCCGCCAGCCCGCATCCATGACGCCGTCTGTTGTGCAAGCCCTAGACGTCATCCATGTCACAAGCGGTCAGTGCGCCAACCTGGCCCTGTGGCCGGCTCCAATCACGGCTCCCGCAAATCGCGGTCTGTTGGAACAAGCTTCGGGCTGGATGCAAGGGGCAGCCCGTCTCGCGGGAAGCTCGGGCTGTCTGGCACAGCTGGAGCCGTGGCCCCTCCTCGAAGCATAGAGAGGGAAGCCCAACCAGCGAGGAACTGGAGCTGACCTTGGCAGCCTACCTACTAGGACAACGACATTCGCAACACTGCTTGCTCTAGCGCCAACCCTGGGCTCATCATGGAAATCGGGGCCGTCATGGAGAAACACGGGCAGCCTCTGGAGCCGGTGCCGGATCGAGACCGGCTCCAGGAGGAAGGGGACCGTGGAGAAGGGTCGTCACAGTCCCGGGCCTCCCGGAGCCGGAGTCAGCCGCAGCCGCAGCCTTCTTCACCTCGGCCGCCTCGGCCGGAGTTGACGGTGAAGTCTCCGCGGGAGCCAGATCCGGACGAGGAAGAGTTCGACGGTGATCAGGATGACGCACAATATCTGTTCCAGCCTGCCATAAGCCCCGTAGCCACACGCCTCACCCTTCCTAAGACGCCAGCGGCTGAGAAGGCTGCCGCCATGGACCAAGCCCTCGACGGTTTCTTCGGTTCTTTCCCCGAGATTCCCGAGACGGCAATAACGCCCCGGGGCTCGCGGGTGGCTAGCGCACCCTTCCCGCGGCTCCCGGGCACTCCGCGCCAAGACGCGGCCGCCGGCGGAGTGCCGGGCAAACCGTCGGCTCTGGCTAGCGTGCTTAGCGACTCGAGACATCGCCGGGCTTCCTCGGTTGGGAGTGACGCTCTGAAGAAGCTATCCAAGGCTCTCCCTTCGATATCACTTCCTACGGGGTTCTTCCCTAATCTTCCCACCCCTTCATTCTTCTCGTCCTCGTCTTCGTCCTCAGCCTCCAACCGCCCTGGCGCCCTGCCACGCACTCCGTCAATGCTACAGGAACAGCTTCAGATCCCAGCTGCGCCGCCGGAGATACAAGGTCCATCGCCGCAGCAGGCCGCAGATCCCGTGCGCCCTCCCCGGCCGCCGTCGGTCCGATCGTATAAGCTACAGAGGTCCACGTCAGCCGAGTCGGTTCTGTTCGCCACCTTATCTCGAGTGTCCTCATTCGGCGACGACGAGCGCTTCGGGAATGTCCGTGAGCAGGTCAACTCCCGTCTCAAGGCTGTTCTAGATAGTTTTGACCGGCCCTCGTTCAAGATGCCTCAGCTGCCTCAGCTGCCAAGTAAGTGGCCACCCATACCATAGAGCCCTGATCACCTGCTCATGGGGCCGCGTCGTGGACCTGCAAGACTGATCGACGGTCACGGCAGATCTGATATCCTCAGCCTCGTTCATGAAAGGCCCGTCTTCCATCGATGGCGCACTTACCCAGAGCCAAGTATCGCCGCCCGGACCGGCCTCTCTTGCGACAGCCACCAGCAGAGACGGGCTGTCGATGCTCGATGCCGTATTGGAAACTCTGGTCGGCGACGTCGTGGTCTTGGGCGGTTACAGGGGCTCTGTCTTGCGGTCGGCGGCGCCGCCACACCCCCAGGTTTGGATACCCATGAAAGTCGGGCTGAATATGCGCAAAGTCAACCTTGAGGTCGGGCTTAGCCCAGAAGACGAGGAAGGAATGGACGATGTGATATTTCCTTCGGCTATGCTGCAGAACATCGGGCCAGTAGACATCTCACGACGCCTCTTGCGTCGGATGCGCGAGAGCCCCAACGCCCGTGCTGGCAAGCTCAGAGTCCACGAGTTTGCCTACGACTGGCGGCTAAGCCCAGCACGCTCGTCACGCAGGATGGTACGCTTTTTGGAGGGGCTTAGATGCAACTCGGCTAGCACTCCCAAGGATCAGCGTGGCGCCCTCGTTTTGGCTCACAGCCTGGGAGGCATGATAACACGCCATGCCGTGAACCAGCGACCCGAGCTCTTCTCAGGTGTCGGCTACATCGGGGTCCCCCAGCGTTGCATCAACATATTGGGCCCCTTGCGCAATGGCGACGCGGTCCTGCTGAACGAGAAGGTCCTTACTGCAAACGTCACCTTCTCGTTCCGGACCAGCTTCGTGTTCCTGCCCGAGGATGGGTTCTGCTTCACGTCCAAGGACATGAAAGAATCGTATAACGTCGATTTTTACGACGTAGACTCGTGGGTGAAATACAAGTTATGTCCAGTCGTGGACCCGACGACACAGGCTACGAAGGCTGCTGGCAAGCGCAACAGCGCTTTGGTCTCGCTGCGAGACCTCACCAGCACACTCTCAACCAACCTTCCCCTTCGTGGCAGGAGCGGCAGCGACGCGAACATCAGCCGCAAACCAGCTGCCGAAGCTGCCAAGGAGCGCGTCCTCGCGCCGCAGCTGGACTCGTCCTCGATAGCCGACAGCGGGAGGGGCGGCGGGCGGAGGGGATCGGCCGAGGCAGGGGCTTCACCGAAGCAGAACCCTTCAACGCCTCCCGAGGCCGGTGCGGACGACCAGTACGCCAAATCGTATGAGTACCTGAAGCGCACTCTGGCCGAGACGAAGCAGTTCCGGGCCGAGACGCAGCACATACCCGCCCTGAGCGAGGCCAATGCATACCCTCCTATGGCCGTCATGTACGGCAAAGATACGCCGACCGTGTATGCGGTCCGCGTGGCCTCCCGCGACGCCATAGCCGGGCCCGAGGTGTACGACGACCTCATCTTCCGCTCCGGAGACGGCGTCGTGCTCGCGCGCGAGGCCATGCTGCCCTCCGGCTTCCATGTTGTCCGTGGTGGGCGTGTGAGCACGGAAAAGGGGCACATCTCGATGCTCGGCGACTTTGCGGCCGTCGCCAGGGTGCTCGAGGCCCTCCTCAGGGGTCGCAGGAAAGGAATCGGCCTTGGCATCTCGTCGCCGGCGGCAGCCCCGTAAAGCCGACAGTCGCCCTAGGGCAAATTACCTTGTTTCTTCTAGTGACTTTCTAGCTTTAAGATACTGGTTTCTGTCAGCATGCGGGGATGAATTCATGTGCAATAAATACGTCGTCATAAATGACCATATCTGTGTTCGGAAGTTCGGCAATCGGGTTTTTCTACATCAAAACTGCTAAGAAGTTGAAGCCATCCCAAATGGGATAGAATTACTGGATGGATGAGTAGGTGGACAGATCCTAGAACCCAATGTTGAGGAGAAAGATGTATTAAAAATAAAAGCAGGCTCAAAAAAAAGGATAGAAAGGGTACTTCATGACTACCGTTAACGTTGCTCGCGTTCCAATCTCACAGGACTCGGTCGCCCGGTCCCGAAGTGTCCACTCGACATGCGATCGATGTAGGGGGCAGCTTATACAGAGTTGGCTTGTGTCTTTGGTTTGCCTGGTTTTTCATTCCACCTCTCGCTTTTCCCCCCAAGGGGTAACTCAATGCATTGCGAAAAATAGAACGGTAAAAGAAGGAGAGGGAAAAAAAAAAGAAAATTAAAGTCAAGGGTGAGGAAAGGGGGGAGAAAGGGGGCTTGTCAAAGTAATGCGAGTAGACCGAATACTCAAGGGGCAGGTTACGCAGCTAGAACGCTCATTTCTTCACGTTTTTAGCAGGCTTCCTGCGTCACGCGCAAAAAGGCGGCCTCCCTGAGCTCCTGGAACTTGATGACTGCGGACTGGTGTATCATGTCAATCCTGCTCATCCGGTCGTAGCCGCAACCCGCTGGAGGCTGCTGCTGTCGCGGCTGCACGTGTCTGCCGTGCGGCGCCACATGGTCCGCGTATGTGCAATGGTGCGTTTTCCGCCTCTTGTGGCCGCTGATGCTGCTCTCCCCACCGTCCTCGCCCCCGCCCCCCTGGCTTGGAGACGCGGGAGGAGACGCGGAAGCAGATTCTGGAAAGGCCAGAGGCATGATGCGGATCTGGGGCGGATCCCAGGCCGGGAACATTGCGCGCACGTCCTCGAGGGCCGAGCGCAGCTGCAACTCCAGCCGGCGGGGCGCACCAGACTCGGTGGTGATGGTGGTGGTAGCGGTCAGCCTGGGCGTGGCTGTGCAGCAAGGCACGAGAGCGGCGCCATCGGCACCGATGGGATTCTCGTCGTGGGGGACAAAGACGAGCTCCCGGCAGGCGGGCAGACGGGCCCGCACGAGGCCGAGAAGCTCGCGGGCGGAGCAGGCGGCGTGGTCCGAGGGCGGCTCGTAGCGGGGCCTCACCGCGACCCCCGCGGCAGCGGCAGCAGCGGCGGCCGCGGTGGTGGTGGTGTCGACCCAGAGCAGGGCCTCGCTGAGGGCCAGGCGGCGGATCAGGCGCAGCTCGGCGGGCGGCGTGAGCGAGAGCACGGTGCGGAACTGGCCGTCCGAGGCCATGTAGCCGTCGCGGGCGCCGAAGAAGGGCAGGTCGCGCTCCGGGTCGAACAGGACCCGCCCGGGCAGCGACGCCGCCCCGAACGACGGCCGGTAGCGCCGCAGGGCCTCGCGCCGCGACTCGTGGCAGACGTGCAGCGTCGCGGGCGGCCGCGCCGTCGTCGTGCAGCCCGCCACGCCTCGCCGCTGCCGCCGCCGCCGGCGACTAGAGGCGTCTCTCGGCCCTGGTGGCTCTGCCCCGTCGCCATCGCCTCCTCCCCAGCGGAGGGGGACGATCCGCCCTTCTTCGAGGGCGAAGCTCCATATTTTAAGCCGTAGCTCCGGTGGTAGTCTCGGGAAACAGTGCTACATATAAAAACCATACCGCAGGAAGCAAGTAAGAGTCAGATTTAGTCATATATATTGACGTGGCGCGGATGAGGTGGCTCGCATGGCGCATACCTCTTGCGTAGGCAAGAGAAGTCGACAAGGGAAAGGCTGGACCTACAAAAGCCTGCCCGGTCGAGCCCCTGGTCAGGGGCGAGGCGTCCAAGAGAGGCTGCATCCGTGCGTCGTCTAGTGACCCCCGAGGATCGCGATCATTCTAACATCCGACAGCGGCAAGGGAGCCGGACGAGGCAGAGCAGACGAGGGCAGTCATCTGCAATGCGGCAGGGTTTGCGTGGTTTGACTGGCAGACGCCGGGGGCCAGGATGTGTGACGACGACCGATGGGGGAGGTCCAGGAGGGGCGTGCCTCGCCGTTACAGTGTCCAGTTCCACGGAGAGAGGGGGGACAGCTGCGCACTTATGAGAGGCTGCCCGCCGGGGAAGACGAGACCCGTCCAAGGCGGTGATGGGGAGGAGCGAAAGGTTGGACTGAGCCAGTGAGGGCCACCCGAGACAAAGAGGCTTCTCTGCGTAGGTGCCTACCCATGATGCCCCAAGTCGGGTAGGACAATGTATGTCGGCGTATGCGCATACAGGTTTGAGAGAGGTACCTAGAGAGGGCGCTGCGTCTCGGTGTATTTGCATGTATGACCGTCGGCAGGCACTGAGTATATAGGCAGGCCGGATCTCGCGGTGGGCTACGTGTGCCTGTGTGTACATACGAGGTGCGTGTTGGTTGCTACGGGCCGCTGGCCCTTTGGTCCCCCTCGAGAGGATTACCGGTCTAACTTGGGCGGCATGCACATGTAGGCACTAAGCTGCCAACGCACGGTATCGAGGCGTCTCTCCCATCCGTGGGTGGCCCATGCTAGCCGAAACCTTGTCGATTCCGGCGTAGTGGCGCCAAAAACAAGGGAAACCGGGGGGTCAAGGCCGGAGAGGGAGGAACGGGGCTTGGAGCAGCACACTGGACACCGTGCCGGCCTAGGTGGGAGAGGTTTGAGGTGATACGGATGTCGGGTCCCGAATACCCGGTTATCGTCGTTGGAACGATGGTGGGGATGACAACAACCGGCGTGGACATCCGTCCTCGTGTCGCTAGGTACGTACAGTGGTCCTCATGCTTTTGAAGTGGGTGGTCTACTTGGCAGGGCCATCTTTGGCAACGGATGCAGAGCAAAAGCTGCCAGCTGCTTGCGGGGCCAACGACGCTGGTCGTGAGGCGGCGGAACGGGTAGCTGCTGCCTTTTGACACGGATGGGGAAAGGTGCAGCGCGAGACGGCCTCCCTGCGTATCTCCCTGGGCGGCCCGTCCCCTCTTTGGCCTGAGAGCTGTGCAGGCCGGCCGAGGCTCGAGAACAAATCTGCCACCTATCACTAACCCAGCACTGAGTCAAGCCGGATCAACCAACACCAGACGAAACCAGTCGGGGCGAGCAAACAAACCCGCGCGCTCGCAAACAGCAGCGGGCATGGGCATGAGCACGGCAGCAGAGTGCCAAGCTGCTCTGTACCAAGTAGCGAGGGAGCTCAGCCGAGGTTGCACAAGACGGCTGCGCGGATGGCTGCAGGCCAATCGGTCCTTTGCAGCGACCCAAAGTGGCCCGGCTGGAGTGCCACAGAGGCCGGATGCGGCCGTTACCCCCGTTTGCCTGCCTGTTTTTTTTTCATCAGACGTCCTGTCCGGCCGCCTCGGGGCGCGGCAGCAGTCCTACGCGCTGCCCAGGGGAACAAGCGCCCGGCCTGGGCGATGCATACCGACGGAGCGGGCAGAAGGGTCCGCACGCTGTTACCATCTGGTAAACAGAGGCCAGGGACGATCGCCCGTGAGCGACCGTGTGCCAGTCAACGAAGTGCCATGCCGAGACATTGCACGTCCAAGGGCGTGATCGAGTAGCACATGTTTACTGCCTTTGGAGGTAAGGCGGCTGGGCCGTGTCTGGCACAGGCCACTCGGATCTGGGCTATCTGGATAGGTAGTGCCTGAGACCTTTCGCTTGGCAGGCGGGAAGTTGAGAGCACGGGCATTTGAGGTTCGGGGTCAACCGAGTGATGGACGGGCTTGGCTACGGTAGTCGCTCTCTCTGCATCTTGAAACAAAAGAAATCAATGGATGTGAGATTGGACCAAGATTGAAGACGCTGAGGTGAAGCCTGCAGCCCGTGCCGTGGCCCAAAAAAAACAACTAGACCCCTCCTAGCGTCTAGCAAAGTGTGATCAAGCATGCGGGCTGGCGGCGCTGGAGCCTTGATTGGCTGACGACTGCCGCCCTTGGCTGCAGCCGCCCAATCAGGGCTGGGGCACAACCGCACCCGCCTATTCTGGGCCGCCCAATCTCACCCGCATCGAGAGCTCCAGCTTTGCCGCAAATCAAATCAGCTGCTCGCCCAAATTTAGAGGGCGCTAACGCAGGGTAGCTCGCGCGCATGCCGGCACACCATCTCGCCCGATGCGATGCTCCCCCACCTCCTTGGCCCTCCGCACGTTGCCTTGCCTGAGATTGCCCTGCAGTGCTTGCCTCTGCTCGGCTGCTGTTGCTATTCGTAGCCGGCAAGGATTGACGCCTGCCCTCCGTGTGAATTGGCGGCGCCTGTCGCGACCCCCTCCTCTCTGGAGTGTGCCAGCGCGCGCTTAAACCGGACCACCCACGGGCTGGAGAAGTGCTCCCGCCTCCAGGTATTTGTATAATTCGTTGCCCATCCATCTCTCCCTTTCCTTGTGTGGTCTCTATCTCGATATCTGTGCTTCAAGTTGAACTTCAGTTTCCTTCTCTTTTCCTTCATCACGACCACTTTCCTTTGTTCCCCTTTATTCCTTTCCTTCTTATTCTTTTCCCACTATCCTGTTCGTCGCATCCTACTTCCTCTTACTCCTGGGGATTTTGACTTGCCCTCTCCTCTACTTGTCGCATCACCAAGTCGACGGTCACACAGTCCAAAATGGCTCCCCAGCAGACCAAGGAGAAGAGGCCTTCTGCCTCGGACTTCGAGGTCGACTCGCAAGACCTGCACCTCCAGTCCAAGATGCGTGCCCTGCAGCGCGTCGACGGCGTGCGGACCGGTCTCACCCTGCTGGCCCTGCTCATGGGCATTGCCGTCCTGGGAATCTCGGCCGATACCCTGCACGTCTACGACGCCACCAGCGTGCCTCAGGAGATGCAGGATGTCCTCCCTCTGTGGCCGCAGGCCTTCAACCTGCGCCCGACCGTGGCTCTCGTGGCTGGCGCCGCCTTTGTTGTCATCACCAACATCATTTCCATCATGTGCAGCCGCATCACTATTGTAAGCCACAACGCCGCCTCTCCAACGCTAGTCTTCGCCTGCTAACCCCCCGTCCTCCTTCTTCTAGATCCGGAACCGCGCCCTGGTCCACACCTCGCAGTCTCTAGCCGCGCCTGTAGTTGGTCTCATTGCCGCTGTCATCGCCATGATCTTCTTTTACGCCGTCAACGCGTCGACCTCGGAGGACACCCTCATCAGCTGGACCTGCCGCTGGCAGGCCCTCTCTATGACGGAGCGCCCCCACTTTGCCACCCTCTGTAAGGAGAGCTGGGCAGGCCTGTACCTGGCCATCCTGCTCATCCCTGTCGAGGCCGGCGTGCTCGCCGCCGCCGTGTGGCAGGCGAAGCTCGAGAAGTACACGAGCGCCTACACCTACGCCAGGGACTCGCGCACCCCCAGCCCGCAGCCTCCCCGTGAGACTGCCTAAATGCTCACGCTGAGCCATGAGGACAGCAGACGTTGAGATGGGAAGTGGCCACGCGTGTGTCTTTGCAAGACCAGCCTTGCCCTCAGGACATCCCGTTGACGACTTGTTGGTGCAACGAGATGCTGCTTGTGCAGGATGAAACTGCGTGCTGCCCATAAATGTTGAGCTTTTTTTTCCCCCCTCCCTCTTCTTGCTCTTCGCTGACCCGGCACCCAGGTGGTTCATTTGATGTATTCTTGGATGTGGAGCTCTCCTGGTCCTTTTACTGTTTATTTATGAGGCCCTTGTCTAGTTATTGCCTTTTATTCCTTTAGCATTCGATCATGAACACAAATCCAATGTCACACGAATAGCCGCACGTCATATCAAACACCCAGGCAACAAAACCATTTAACTTTTGGCCACTCCCTTTTCCCTCAGTCGCGGTAAGGCCCGCCACCTTCTTTCCATGGAGCCCAAAGCCGCAGGGTGGCTGCTTGAAAGTTTTCTTCCGTCGTCTTGTTTGCTTCCCCGACCAGGCGCACTTGTGGCTTTCCGCCATTTTGATTGCCCACGCGCCTCGCTTGGCGGCCCTTTATTTGATTGCCCTTCCGTCGCCGATGTGGCTGCAGCCGCCCGAGTCCGTGGCACCATCAGCTCTTGGGACTAGGTCTATACCTAGGTAAGGGGCCAAGACCAAGGTGTCGCTATCCGCAAAGTCGACGGATCATTATGTGCCGTGGATGTGTCAGTGGCGGAAATTTCTTCTCGACGAGGCACCCTCTCGCTGGAGTCCTCGTGTTCTCGCCGCGGCGGTGACCCAGCGACTCCTTCAAGGGCTGAACACTGGTGAGCCCGACGGCAAGTTACCGTCCCGCCTCTCTCTTTTGCCTGGTCTTTTCAGTACGCACACACGCCCACACACCTGGCTCTGGTCACCACCCTGGGCACGATGTTCGTAGTGGAAGAGAAGGGAGTCCTCACACTACGGGCGCATATGATTTTAATTCACATAACAAAGGTGAATCATCTCTCGACAGCTCGAGAGTTCTCGTGCCGTGCGAGAGCTGGTTCGCTAGCCCGCCGAAACCCTGATATCCTGAACTCGTTCCGTTGGCCTTTGAACCTTCGTAGCCCCCTTGGCACTGGCCACGAGCTAGTGGCGCCAAGGCGTGTGTCGTCGAATTTTGTGCCACCTTCCATGTCAAGAGATGGAAAGGCACTAAGGTCTTCCTTGGGCCATGGCGCTGGCCTCCGACCTAGGTGGGCGTCTTGGGTGTGTTCGCACAGATTTGCGTGCGAGATGGACGGCAGATCGGAGGACCAAGCTGCAAGTGCTCGCTCGTGCGTGGCGTCTGTCCTTTTTCATTTCATCCTTTCCCTGCCGGTTCTTCGCGCCGCTTCTTTGGAATTTCCTTCCGTTTGCTGTGGGCCGACCGGCAGGGAATAGGTATTGCTTGCTTGATCAAACAAACAAGGTCAAATCTTTCTTGGCCACACCTTGTCACACCGCGGTGCTGGACCAGCCAGGGTACAGGTGCCTCCCGACCCAGGCATTTGTGATATACCAGATAGCCGACTACCTCACACCTACCACCAACTCGTAGACCCGAGCACGCCTATTAAAGTACCAACCCGGCTCCGGCAACCTCACCTAGCCACATACCTTCACACCTACCTAACATCTCGCACTATTCGCCTACCTCCAGCTGTCGATCGACCCATCACAATCAACAGGCACCTGAGCGGCGTTCGTGATCGGAGATACGCTAGCGCTCGGCCCGTGCCCATAAACCATCATCTCGTCAGTGGCAGCCGCCCACAGGTTAGCGCACGCCTCGCAGCTTTGACTTTCGGCATTTGATTTTACGCATTGACCTCGGGCGAGCTTTCTTGGGTCGAGTCGCGGTGGCCCTCCAGTTGCGGCCTTTCGTAACTGGCTGCCGCCACGCCTCTCCTCCCCCCGTCGCCTCTCTGGCTGAGCCTTTGCGCACGGCCCTCTGGCACGCCCGCCGGTCTCCTCACCATCCCCGGCGCCGCTGGAGCTCTCGGGGACCCAGACCGGCAGGGGAGCTAAGCACCCTTTCCTTTGGGAGGGCGACCTTTTGTCTCCCTTTGCGCTTTGAGGCTTGAAGCCATGGCTTCGGAGCCAGGCGCAAGCGCTGCCATCACGCCTGGTGCAGGGGTCGAGGCCAAAGGCGGGGGAGGCGCCAGCAGCAACAACAGCAGCGCCCGTATTAAGGGCCCCGGTGAGCCTTCGGCCAGGCGCCTTCTCTCTTCCAAGTCGCTCAACCTGTCTTTTGCGCAGAGGAAGAGTGCAAAGCAAATGCAAAAGCAAGAGAAGATCCCGGAGGAGCAGAAGCGACAGCCGCGAGAGCAGCAACGACGGCAGGTGTCGACATACAGGCCTCAACAAAAGCAGCAACACCCAGAGGCCCAACCCCAAAAGCAGCAGCAGCAGACGGCGACACAGAAGGGGCCGCATAGGAAGCAACCGGATATGGCGTCTGCCCGGCCCCAAAGCACGAATCTGGTCGACGGCGATTACCGCATGTTGCGGGATATCGACCGACCACCGCCGGGCGACCCGAGCACGCGGAATCGGGCGTCACAAGGCCAGGTCGACATGGCTAAGCGGAGAAGTACCTATTTCGAGGACCAGTTCGCCTCGACCAAGAAGGAGAAGAATGCCGTCGCGTCGTCGCTGACGGACCGCGTCCGGAGCGAGGCCATCGTGATGGCTGAGGTTAGGACCAACGTGATTGTAAGCCCGGATCCCTCTGACATACTGTACTTAGCGTATGCACTCGGGATGGACTGACATAGAACCGGGCCGGACGCAGCTGAGCGACGAGTTCACCTTCATCACAGAACTCTCGTACAACCTGTCACTGCGCTATCAGCGGCCCGTGTCGTCGATCGTGGTGTCGGTCCAGCACGGGGCGTGCATGATGTTCGGGGGCACCTTTGAGCCGGCCTACAGCATGAACATCCTGGCGCTCCCGTCGCAGGTGCAGCCGACGACCAACAAGAGGAACGCGGCCCTGATCCAGAGCCACATGGAGGAGGTACTCGGGGTGCCGCCGGCGCGCGGGCTGCTCCGCTTCGTGCCGATGCCGGAGGAGAACGCGGCCGTGAACGGAAAGACGATAGCGGCCGAGATCACGGAGCTGGCCCGGGAGGCTGGCGTCGAGCTCATCGACGACGAGGACCCGTCGGCGAACAAGAGAAGGTCTAAGATGCTGCGGAATAGGCTGAGCGTCAGGGTAAGCAGTGTTTCGCCAGTGGCAAATCCCTCTACCTCATCGCCCACTGTTATCGGCAGCGTCCTTCCGGCGACATGGGCTGACAAAGAACGGGTGGCCACGTGCAGCAATCGATGGGCAACTTCAACTTCAACAAGCTGTCGATGCAGGACATCACTCCCCCGACCAGCGCATCGGATCATGCGCCGCCTGTGCCGGCGCTCCCGCCGATCCCGTCACCTCCTCCGGACCAGCACGGCCACTCGCCGCCGGGGCGGCCCAGGTCCAGCCCGGCGGGTGGGCCGGGTCCGGACAGGAAAGCCAGGCGTAGAAAGAGCTTTGTGGCCAGCATCTTTGGCTGGCCCAAGGAGGACGAGGCTCCGCCTGTGCCGCTTTGATGTCGCCGCGGCGTAGTATCTTGGTCCTCGATATCATCACCCACCACCCTCTCTCGCTTTTGCTTTCGTGTCTCTTTCTATTCCTCCGTCTTCTTTTCACACTCACACGCTCTCTAATCCGGACAGTAAGCCAGCATGTCACGTAACGTTTTGGTCATGCGTCGTTTTCCGTTGCACGTCACGTTCGTTAATAGCCCTATCTAATGCCATTCCCTTTGTCTTGTTAGACATTTCCTTTCATTTCCCGATCTTCTTTGCCTCGGGATTACTCGGATTGGTGTCAATATTTGGGGGACTCCGGAAGGCGGGAGGAGCAAGATGGGACGGTCGGGAACATCTACCGACATGTCCCGACGCATCACCAATTACCTAGCAAACATAGCGTCGAGCTTGGCGGATGCGTTTTTATCCCTCAGATCGGGTTTCCTTTTTTGCTCTTCAGGGGTGGTTCATGTTTTCAGATTGGTTGTCGGCTTCGTCCGCGGCTGAGTAGGTGGTTTCCCATGAACATTCTTTAGACTTGGCAGCCTGGGGGAAGGAAAGAAAAATAGAATGCCGATTATGATATATAAGAGACGGAAAAATTACACGGAGAAAATCAGGTAGAGAGACGTTGGATAACACAGCAAAACTCAGCAAGCAAAGGCGCTGGAGGGACTGGAGGAACCTTGAAACTTCAAGCCTGATCAGATCTGGTGGGTCCTCAAAGGCGAGTGGATACCAACGCACGTGCCCCTTTGAATGTGTTGCTTCCGGCTCTTCAAAAGCCCCACAGATAGGGAGGGGGTATCTTGGAGGCTGGCAGAGGTATCTCCCCACCTGGGGAAGTGCAGGCAGGCGTCTCCAGTCTCGGGCTTCTAATTCACTTCAGCTAATCACATCCAGAGGCTGGGCTACAGCAACCTCAAAGTGCCTCCGCTCCTTCGAGGCGATCGACTGAGACGTGCGCCAACAAAAAAAAAAAAAAAGCCGTCTACCGATTTGTGTTGGGTGGTTGTCGGGTAGTGTCAGTTGTAGGCCTACCTTTGCCGTCTCGAGCAGCACGACCCCTTCGATACATAGCGTGCATACGCTGAGCCTAGAGGTACGGGGTACCGTGCCTGGTATATACACCGAGGTACACCTCAATATCCCTCGTCTGTACCACACGGCCATCTGATAGCCCGCTCCGTCTTGATCCTGCCACCGCTCAAAATTCCACCTGCCGGCTGCTTTGTCTGCCCGCCCAGATCTCGCGATTGACCGACGACCACACTTTTCACGGCACCCATTCGCCCCGGGAGAAGGTGCCTGACCGGTCGCTGCCGATGGAGGTGAGTCGTGTTTGTTTTTGTTGCTCTTGCGCCGCATTGCCTGCCTGCCTGCCCGCCTGCCCGCCTGCCCGCCTGCCCGCCTGCCCGCCTGCCCGCACCGCCCCTGGCTGACGGCAGGCAAGTAGTCTCGCCGTCACCGCTGCTTTCACGACGGCGGCTCCATCCATCCATCCGCCGACGAGTGGCATCCATGGATGGCATTGGCCGCTGGGGGGTACCGGCAGCCCGGCTCTGAGCCTGGACCTGGACCTCGGCCGTCGCCCTTGACTTCGGTCCCTCTCTTCCCCTATCTCCGTCCGTTTCTGTCTCGCTCTCTTTTCCTCGTGCGCCATCTGTCGCCCGCGAGGCCTGATATCCATATCCCACTCGTTCATGCCTGTCTGTCTCGCTGGCCTCCTGCCTTCGCACATAGCTACCGCCTGGTACCAGCTTCGCAGCAACACGCATGTCTCTGCTTGCTCGTCGCGTCATGGGGCCCAAGCACTTGCTCAATCGGCCGTCCCCTTGGCCAGTCGGATGTCCTCCCTCGTGCTTCTTCTGCCCTCACCGGTGGCCTCTGCAAGCGCTCTTTGGCCCGGAACCCTCCCTCCCCACGCGCCCCCTTCGATTCCGCTCCTGTGTTTTTCTGCTTTTCTGTTTTGTTTGTTCCGCTCGCTCTTGTGCCCTCCAGCCAGCCCATCAGCAGGGGACATGGGACGAGCCGCCCCCTGCACCGTTGGGCACAAAGGAAAAAAGCTACGTTGGTGCCCTGAGAGCCTGGGTTGGTTGAGTCAACCAAGCTCTCCAGCCGCGGCCCGTCGCACTGCTGATCCGCATTTTGGCCTTCCGGCCTGTATCACCGTAAGATGCGAAACATCACTGCACACTGCCCTCGCCGGTGGGAGCTTGTCAGACTCGTCACAGGGGCCGCGCGCCGCCTCTCGGTCGCTGCTGATGAGCCTGCCTGCCTGCCTGCCCTCGTACGGCTGCCATCTTCGTCATGGTCGTGCCGTGCCGTGCCGTCGTCCTCCTGTCATTCTCCGCTTCCCTTGTGTTGCTTGTCAGCCCTTCTAAACAACGCAGGGCCCCGGCCCTGTAGAAAGTGGCCGCCCGCCCCCGGAGAGGCGGTGAATGCGCATTGTGCTTTCTCTCTCGTAGTTTTTTTTTTCCCCTGCTTTTCTTCCAGTCCTCTCTTGGCTTGTGGCTTTTTTTTTTTTTTTATTTTTTTTTTTTTTACCCTAGCCCGTCCGGGGGTTCCAGACATCCCCTGCTGCCTAATCCCTCTTGGAGTCAGACGCCTCTGTCATCATGGCATCTGAGGACCTCGCCACTGCTTCTTCTCCTGTCCCTACATCACCACGTCGCGCCGAACCCGTCAGGTTTCTTAGTCTGGCGTCGCTAAATCTTGAACGCATTCACGAACAGAACCGACAAAGAGTGCAAAGGAGAGATGTGGGCAGTGCCCGGCTGCCTGATAACCCGATAGATGCCTCCTCCAAGGGCAAACCGCGGCTTTTGCTGATGGGACAGCGAAGGTGCGCCTCTTTGCACCGGGCCCCTGCCCTGAGCCTTCTCTCTGTGGTGCTCGTTGCTAACACGAAGCCAGGAGCGGCAAATCCTCCATATCGAGCGTGGTTTTCCATAAACTACCGCCTAACGAGACTCTTTTTCTTGAGTCGACGGCTCGCATCCAAAAGGACTCCATGGCGTTAGTAATTCCTGTCTCCCGCCGGAGGAGGATGCATTGCTGCTGCGTCAGCTATCGCCGACATGGCAATGTTGACTTTGATATCACCAGATCCTTCATGGACTTCCAAGTCTGGGACTTTCCAGGGCAGATCGACTACTTTGACAGCCCGAATTTCGATATGGATGCGATATTTGGGGAAATAGGCGCTCTTATCTGGGTGATTGACGCCCAAGACGACTACCTTGAGGCGGTCGCGAGGTTGAACACAACCATTCTCAACCTGCAGCGGCACTACCCCAACATCAACATCGAGGTCTTCATCCACAAGGTTGACGGTCTCTCGGACGACTACAGGCTGGACATCGAACGGGACATCACGATCCGCATCCAAGACGAACTGTCGGACCAGGGCTTCGAAAACGCCCCGGTCAGGTTCCACCTAACCTCCATCTACAACCACAGCATCTTCGAGGCCTTCAGCAAGGTGATACAGGCGTTGATACCGCGCCTCGGTCAGCTCGAGGCCATGCTGACGTCGCTCTGCCGCACGTGCCGATTCGAGAAGGCGTACCTATTCGATATTCTCAGCAAGATCTACATCGCGACCGACAACGCGCCAGCCGACATGGCGTCCTACGAGATCTGCTCCGACTACATCGACGTCGTCGTTGATGTCCTCGAGGTCTACGGCACCTGGAAGCGCCCGGCCGACTACATCGAGCGCCTGGAGCAGGATCAGCAGCAGAAGCTCGAGGATCAAGTAGCCTGCGGCTGGAATGAGAGCTGCATCGTGCTGGCCGATGATGACAAGCCCATCATGCTCCGAGAGGTCGACAACTGCTTAGCCCTTGTGGCCATTATGAAGGAGGGCACCTACGACAAGATGCCGCTTGTCAACATGAACGTCGACGTTGTGGTCAGGGGCCTGACCGAGTTCTTCGACATCACGAAGCCGAGGAAATGAGGAGACGCGGTCGTGGTGGCACGGGACGATCACGAGGGCATGCCATGACGTGGGACGGGAGGTCCCGAGGAGTCGACCCGAATTGCACCAAGCCACATGACCGTCGACCAGAGTCCTTGGTTCGACATGAATATGTCTGGGGCCAGAGAATGGTGGCAGAGTGTCGAGAGCGGTACTCGCCGGCACCCGAGAGTTTCACAGATCCAATATTTATTAATACGCCTCGGAGTTTGCGTACTCCCACACGCCTCATGCCGCCCTCCGTAACCTCTTCGCATAAACCACATAACGGATGGCGGCGGCAGGCAGGGTGCGCGGGGAATGTGGAAAGGCCGAAAGGACCAAGAAAAAAAACGAGTAAAAGAGTGGTTAAAAGCCGGGCCAATGGCGAATGAAATAGTTTTCAGCCCGCTCCTATAATACGGTCATGCATTGATTCCGCCACGACTTGCTCAACTCTGGAGGACAGGTTTCAGAGCGCACCTCCATGATGAGACCGCTCCCCCTTTTTTTCCACGTTGGAGGCATCATTGTGGGATTTCCACAATGCACTCCGCGGCGTACAGAATTGAAGTATTGTTCTTTGGCCAAGTTATAGGGGGCCACGAGCACAACCTAACCCCTGCATCATGCGGCAGAGAAAAAAAAAAGGTATTTATTTGATGATCCATCGACGCCATTAGTCTTCTACCTGGTCCAACGTTGTGCTTGTTGGGCCACAGAACTGTCATGCCGGCGGCTCATTGGCCGGCCCTAATAGCATACATGGGATATGCTCCTTGTCGTCAAGCGGCATCGGCCTGCCCCTCTAGATCGTCCGGGATGGCAAAGACCTTGTACGTGACCTTGTCGCTGCCCAGAAGGCACACCCTGGCGGGCATCCGACCCCGGCTGTTGCTAGGCCGCTTGACCTCCATCCAGACGGGGCGGAACGTGCCGCGGCCGCTAGCGGCGCCCCCCGACACATCCATTCGGGGTGACCCGGCCATGATGTCCCCCACGTTAACCTCGTGAGCCGTGGGGGCAATGCCCTCCGTGTAGGCTGAGAACCTGGCCTTTTGGGCTTCGAGAGACACACGGAATACAAATGGTGATGTCCCCCCCTCTTTATACGGCAACAGGCAAGTTACATGCCCGTTAGCAAAAGCACATTACAGGAATCCTAAGCTCTCGTGGCGAGATGAAAGGGGATGATGTGAAAACGTACCTTCGGGCTGCCATAGAACGAGCAGAACATCGTCGTTCAGAAACCTGAAGTCAACTAGCTTGCCTCCTGCGAGGGCTAGAGCACACACGTCCGTCGCGATGTCGGTGCTTAGGCCGTCAAACATAGTAATTTTGGTGCGGAATATGTAGACTGGTCGACGCAATGCATGTCAGTTGCGTGTGCTTGGGGCGTCAATACTTCGAGGTTTTGAAGAGATTGCACATACGGGCACCTTCTTGATCGCGGCGAGACAAAACGGTGTATGTTTGCGCATCCACCCCATCCTATCGAACCATATCGTCCACGTCAGCTGCCGCATGTTTTCATGTGTTACGGAGAGGAACGGGTGGTAATAAGGCTACGTACGCGCCTGGGCAGAGAGCACATGGACATCTCCTGCTTCGAGACGGGCCCGCCGACGACAAGAGCCGTAGGGCTACCGAAGTGGACGTTGCGTCGCTCGGCCTCGGCGATATCGTCAAAAACACCTTGGGCCTTGGTCTTGAGGTATTGGACCAGGAAGCCGGCCCGGGGGAGAGCTCGCATGTGTGCCTCGTCGTTCTCTGCTAGTCGGATCTGCTCTTCGACTGTGTCGAGCAGCGGGAGGCCGTCGTCCGTGAGTGCTTGGTCCCTGCAGAAGCTCTCCGGGTCAGAGGACCCAAAGAACATCGCTGCGGGGCTCTGCATCAGGAAGCCAGATATGTACTTAAGGACCTTGCCGTTGTCCATGGTGGCCTCCCTCTCACTAAGCTCATCCGCTGTGGACGAGGTCGAGGAGGCAAGCCGGTCGATCTGGAACCGAAGCCATGAAGAAAACATTCCAAAGAGATCAAGCTCGTCCATGATGTGAACCAGGACCTTGTGGCACACCAGTGTCAGGCATGAGATGATCTCCAACAGTCTGCTGATCTTGGCGGCTGAGAATCCGACGTCGGACCGGCTGCCGTCGTGGAACCTCGCGAGCCCCAGGAGTCGGCTTAGGATGATGGCGCAGCGCTCGAGGGCAGGGATCATGTTTTCATGTATAAGCGCCCGTATATTCTCCAGCCCAGATGTCACGGCCTTGTCCCATCGTTTGTGTCCCCGCTCCGCAACGCTGTCCACAAGCCAGTCCTTCACGAGCGGATGGGCATGGCCGGTAAGGACAGTGTGGTAGAGTGCCTGCATCACGCTCGTGGGTCCTTCGGTAGACTGAGCGAGATCCTCCGAGACGTTTCTTAGGAACCTGGCGGGAAGATCCCTTGCCGAAATCCACTCGGATGCCATGTGCACCTGCGTCTGGTGGATGTAGCGGAGGATCTTCTGCAGAATGGTAACCTTGGAGGCAAGCAGAGAGAGGTTGATGGGAGATGAGTAGACAAAGTAGAGGTCCATGGGTACCAGGTACAGCGCCTCAGGCGGGTCGTCACTGGCGCGCAGGAGCAGGGAGTGGGACGACACGGCCGGGTGAGAGCCGTGGCAGATGAGACGAAGAGGCTGTTGCTGCTCGCTGGCCTCGGATATTGGCGACGGTAGCGTATACTTGAAAAGACCGACGTCGAATGTATCGTAGATAGTGAGACGCATGGAGCCGTCAACCATGCCGGTGATCATGACATCGACCTGGTCGGCCTCTTCAGGCTTAAAGGCCCCGAAAACGAATTCTAGCGATGTTCGAGATGAAAAAACAAAGGTATCCTCGCTACGGCGGCCCCAGTAAGTCACCACCCACACGACACTAAGTGAAAGCCGGCTAAAGGAAGGGGCGAGCAGAGAGAACGTACCCTGTTCCACCAGAAACGGGCAGGGGGCTGAGTTTGGGTAGGGACGTCCCCACGTCGAGGAATGTGATCTCACGAGGGAGATCGAGGATGTCGGTCCGCTCGTCCGGGCCCAGGCTGTCGAGGGCACCAGGAACTAGGTCTGCCAATGCTGTCGACTGCGGGTTCTTGGAGAGACGGAGATGGGCCTTGCCGGTCCAGTTTCGGGTCCATCCCAGATACTCAATCCTGGCCTGTGGGCTCTCGCGGGGTGATATCTGGTGCAGCGCCTTCGTGGACTCGATGCCCGTCAACCTCACCACGCCGTCACTCCAGGCCACAGCCACATACTGGCCTGGTTGGTGAATGAGCTGTCAGCCCTGGCCGTGCTCGAGCTCCTTGAAGATACATCGCTTTGAAGGAAGAGGAAGGCGGCAACACACACCATCTGGCTTCCAGCGTATTGCCAGTATCTCGGCACTGGAGATCTGGGCGGGCTTGGAGACCTGCTCGCCGTTGGCGCGGCGGATGAAGAAAGCATTATCGTTGTCGGCCGTAGCCAGAAGGTCCAGCACGGGCGAGCAGGCAAGCCTCTCGGGCAAAACTGGGACCGGGAGGCTGCCTGAGCTGTAGAGCTGCAGCTTGACTGTCTGCCGAGACCCCATAGTGTGTCTGCCCGTTGTGAGACGAAGGGTACGGAGCTCTGTGTACCGCGCAGAGCCTCTTGCCTCACCTCACCTCATCTCCCAGCCGTGGGGAGTGAGGGTATTGGGGATTGCAGTGATAGTGCGTGCTAGTTGTTGTCGGCCTTTAGTGGTTGTTGGGTTGGCGCCCTGGAGTCATTCTTGTTTGGGCATGCATGTGATGATGAGACCAATACGCCCTCGATTTTTTTTTTTCCTGTTCTTTTTCCTTTTGCCTTCGTCTAAGACAGCCTTGGTGTCTCGAAAGGGTTTGCTCCTTCTCTCTCAGTCGAGGCTTACTTGAGAGATATCTGTCAACCGCCTGTGCTGCGTGTGTTGAAGGAATTGAGGCCTACGCCAGGCCTCGAACAGGGGTTTGAATCGGGGGGAGGTGCTGGAACTCAGCTGTAATTCCCATCCCACGAAGAATGCCACAGTGCTGGAGACATTTTTCTCACCGTGCCACCTTCCTGGCTTGGCCCGGCCGGTACTTACTGTGGCGTATGGCCCGTGCTCCCGCTTCCGGCACAAGCGCAATTGAGAGCCTCGCAAGACGACGAGCAGCGCAGAGCAATCAGAACGATTAGAGCCGACTGCGAGTTCCCAGCGCAGCTCCCACGAGACCAAACAAACCCACCCCGCAACGACGAAAGCCGCGGCCGGCGTCACCCTTCAAGATGGCGGGCCTGGAGCATAACAGTAAGCTCGTCTTCCCCCTCAATTGAGCCGCCCGCGTTCCCTTGCTAACGTGACAAACCCCCGATCCGCAGAGATGGCGATGGACCCGGCCATCCTCAAGCTGGGACGTAAGTTGCCGCGGCCCTCCGGCTCCCGCACGCCCCCTCCCACGACCAGGCTTGGGCGCACGGCAGGACCTGACCAAATCTCCCTCGCCGGGATACAGAGATGCAGACGAACCGCTACAAGTTCTTCCGATGGACTCCGCGCACAGCAAACATCACGTTCATGTACGTCGTCGTGGTGCCCGCCATACTGGGCGTCCTCGCGTACAAGACAGATGTAAGCTACCTTCCACGCCCCCGCATCTGCCGCTGCCAGCTACCTGGCTGTGTGCTGACTCCCTGTTGCGCGCGTGCAGGGCAAGTGGGATTTCAGGGCGAAGAGGAAGGGGGACGACATCCGGGAGTTCTAGAGCCAAGACGACCACGACGTGTATATACGGCCTCGAAGACGAGAAGATTGAAAAACAATGACCTACCGAATACCTCCCGCCTCGTCCAGCGTGTTTACCGCATGTATCCATCTTGGCCGCCCGGAGGACGGCTGCTGATATTTGGGTGTGCGGGGTCTTGAAGGGACATCAGATAAGAATGTGGGAGCAACGGCTCTCGAATCCAGGTTGCGAGACCAGTCAAGTGGTCAAAACCTCCCGGTCGGGGTCCCAGAGATCAGTGTGGTCCTGGTCAGGTTGAGAGGAAGCATCGGGGACCGATGCCTCTGCTTCGTATCTTCGCTCCGTTTAAATCTTATTATGCGTCAACTGACAGAAACAGTCTCCGGCTTGGGTATAAACAGCGAAATATGGGCTCTGTAGGTGGACTAAGAAGGGTCAACGTCAACCCGAAAAGTGGCCAGGCTAGCGATCTCGATATCTCGGCCGCGAGCCCGGACCCCTGCTGCTCCCACTCCTAGGCACGTCAGGCAGACTCTCTCCACGACGCCATTCACCTGCAGGTATGCTGGCGCCAAATGGCCTCTCTCCCCGAGAGTCAAAATCAGCAGGCCATGGCTCGTTCCTCCGTGAAGCCCTGCCGCCACTGCCGCCGTGGCGGTCGTCCATGCCCACTCCTCCCCGACTAGACCGCCGTGGCCCGGGTGCATCGTCCCATCCAAGTTCTGGCCCAACGGCGCTTGCCTCCCCGACTCCGCTGCCTCGGCCGGACCTGGCGCTGTCCGCAGGAGCCACGGAGCCGTCGTCCAGGGGCGGCAGTATCGCGCAGCTGATGTAGTCCCCCACGATGAATTTGACGTCGTCGAGCGTCTTGTGCGTGACAACATCCGGCTCGGGCCGGGGCGCCGCTCTCGGCACGTTTTCCTCCTGGAAACCGTCGTCGAAATCGTCTTCTTCTGTAGTGAGGTCGATGACGGCGGTGGCGTCGTTCACTTCGGCCCCGGGTCCCCCTTCGCCCAGCACCATGCTCCCTAGGTCTTTAACTACGAAGCGGTGTGTCGGTTGCGCGTTGGCGTCGCGATAGATGAGCCGGAAGGCCAGGCGCGTGCCGATGCAGGGATCCGGCAGGAGCTGCTCCTCGCTGCCCGCTAGGTGGTGCGAGAGCTCTTCGAACGTGGTCGTCTGCCATGTGTGTACGTTGATGTGCGGCGGGAGGCTGTGCGACGCGAACTCGTCGGGCCTGTTAGTTCGTCTCTATGTGGTCAGTGAATGCTAGGATATCGTCATTTCTCGTTTGCGCAGCGAGGCACGACGGACCTGTGGAACGCTCCAGTGCGAAAGAAGAGCTTCAGCAGGAACGGCGCGGTTTTCCTCCGGTCTTCAGTCCTGCCGTCTATATCCTCCATGTTGTATTAGGAATGCGCAGGCCTTGGAGGAGGCTCGCAGGCTGAATGTGCAATGACATGGCAAGGCGGAAGGTTGATGCAGTAGTGATCGAGGTTGGTTGGCGGCGGAAGCAAGACGCAAGCACCCCGGTTCAAGAAGCCCGTTCCCACAACCGCCTGGCAATGTGGGGCCGCTCAGCTCCCGCGCCTGAACAAGCCTCAATCGCTCAAACCTCCACTCGCCGCAGGCTCAGGTGACGGTATCAGTTTATTGCTCGCTCGATTCCCATGTTCCGCAGACCGTCCTCCCGACGTAAAGTTCAAGCGCAACAACCAACCTGCGACTTCGATTCAGCCTTCACACTACATCCACGCAGCCGCCGCAGGGGAACCTCCCTCGAACCGAAATTCCGACCTCCCCTCTTCCACAGCCTGCAAAAGCCCCCAGCAGCTCAACATGGATTTCGCAGCCATGATGGCGGCGCAAATCGCCAAGGCAAAAGGCACAACGCCCAAAGGCGGCGACAAACCCACCGACAAGCCCCCCGCCGACGATGCAGCAGCAGCAGCAGCAAAGCCGGCAGCCAAAAAGTTCCTCAACAACGCCGAGGCCGAGCGGCAGCGGGAGGCGGCGTATCGCGCGGAGCAGGCGCGGCTGGCGGCGGAGCGCGAGGCCAAGGCGGCGGCGAAGCGCAAGCGCGAGGACGATGCGGCGGCCGAGGCCAAGG
>JNVV01000006.1:1211066-1292065 GCA_000733355.1 Falciphora oryzae
GACCCGCGCGACTCCGCCGCCGCCGCCGGCCAGGACCGGTCCGAGGGCGAGGAGGAGGACGAGGACGTGCCCAAGGACGAGCTGCGCGCCCGCCTGCGCGCCCTGGGGCTGCCCGCAGTCCTGTTCGGCGAGGCACACAGGGCCCGGCTGAGGCGCCTGCGCCTGGCCTCGGGCGCGCCCATCCCCACGACGCTCCCGCCCGTCGAGGAGAGGCTGATGAAGCTGGACGGCAAGGTCCCCGACTCCAAGTCGGGCAGGAGGATGCTGGCGCGCCAGCTGACGAGCTACTTCAACATGGTGCTGGCGCACTGGCAGCTGACGCTGCAGAAGGAGGGGCACACATCCGGCACTAAGGAGTACAGCAAGATGGTGCAGAGCCGTGACACCCTGAGGCCGGTAGGTCCCGCCCAAGAAATACCCTTTGCGCTGCACCCTGGTGCCTCCCACTCTCAAAAGAGGCAAAAATACTGACACTTGTTCGCCCCCCGCGCACATATACAGCTCTTCCGCAAATTAGAGAAGCACGAGCTCGACGATAGCATATTGACCGCAGTGGTGGAGATCATCAAGGCAGCCCAAGAGAGGCGTTACGTCGACGCGAACGACGGATACCTCCGTCTTAGTATCGGCAAGGCCGCATGGCCCATCGGAGTCACCATGGTGGGCATCCACGAGCGAAGCGCTCGAGAGAAGCTGCACAACGGCGAAAGGGGACACGTCATGGGAGACGAGGTCACACGCAAGTACCTGCAGAGCATCAAGCGCATGTTGACGTTTGCCCAGACGAGGTGGCCGCCCGAAGACATCAATCAGCTCATGGGTTAATTTAACCCCTGCCTTGTTGCCCGTTGCGACGGGGTTGCTAGTAATGTGATGCGATTACCGGGGTGGTTACCAAGGTGTATGTAGACCTATGTATGTCTATTGCAGCCAGTATGACTGGCGGGCCAGCGAACAGCGCTACCTCTTTACCCTCTGAAGAAATGCGTTATACCGACCTCCCCTCCGGAATCAACAACGAGCATAATAGCCCATTCCTTTGGCCTAGAATGTGAGTGGCCGTGGGCTGTCCACACACACACTCCGTCCTCGCTTGACATACTTGCAGCATCGGCTTATGATCATTCCTGCCGCTTGCGAGACAGCGGAGAAAAGTTAAGCAGCCTGCGGAGGCGTGTCCTCATACCAATCATCTGTCACGGCAGACATGGAGGATGTAGCAGGGGCCCCGCCGTGGGTTCTTCGTTGGTTCCTGACCTCGAGCTCGGCAGTCATGAGGTTCATGCGCCTGAGCCGCTCGACAGCCTCTCGCTCGTATCCCAGAACTGTGTTGAGGGCCGCCGCCTGCATCTGGATACGTGGCTGTGCAGTAGTTGTAATCACCAGCTAAGGCACATGCTAGTTAATCGTATGAAGCGGAGGCGCTACGCTTCAAGACATAACATGAAGCCGGGTAGTAGGGTGTGTGGACAGGGGCTCACCTTGTCCACGGTATCGATGCGGGCATTCAAGATGCCACTGCGGATCATCGTAACAAGCTCCTCCTCAATCGACTCGCCCTCGATGGCGAAGGATTCATTCAAACACGCCAGAGTGACGCAGGAGAAGGGGTTCAAGTACTGCGAGATGCACTTGCTTCTGATTTGAAGGTAAAGCTGAGGGACGTGCTTCTGAAGGTAGAGGTCCAGCAGATAGTCGGTGCGATAGCTTTCGAGAATGGCAAGGCACGCGGAGTACCTGCCGTTGACGAACAGGGTGATGGCTCGTCGTATGTGCGGTTCCAGCTCTAGGAAAGGCCGGAAATTCTGGTTCTCCAAGACTCTTGCTTGAATCTCTTTCCGGCCCATGGTTGCCAATGAAAGAAGGCCGCCGTAGACGGCGACATCGTTGGGACTGAGCGCTTCGGCGTAGTGGCTAGTAGGCGCAAGGACGTCAGCCTTGAGGAAACTCTCGGCGGCCTCGCGGTACTTGGCCTGGCCTAGGAGGCTGAGACCGTTGACGACGCGCAGGTAGGTGTCTAGGCCCGTGTCGTCCGAGAGCTGACTCTGCAGTCCGGCAATCTTGTTGAGGTTCGCGATCAGGGTGGCCCAGTCCCGTTTCTGGAGGGCAATGTTGGCCAGATGCTTGCCAACGTCCACAATCTGCTTCGAAGTGCTGACGTCGGGCCGCATTCGCGAGTAGGCTTCGGCGGCGCCGAGGAGATCACCGATAGCCTCGAGGTGTTTCCCCATGTCCTCGTTGCCCATCTATCACCCGTCATGTCAGAATCTCAGGCTCAAACTCGTGGGTCTCCTCCACCGAAGCAGGCGAGCAAGACAAGGGAGCAGACATACGCGGATGCTTTCCCTCACAAGGTTATTCTTATAGCCCTTGAGTTCCTGCTCGAGACGGCGGGTTTCTTCTCTGTTGGATTTATCGGTAGCGTCGGCCCAATGGACATCAACCAGTGCTTCGGCTTCGCGGGGAGATGCCTGACGTAGAAGATCCGCAGCCTCTCGATACCGCGCAGTATCCCTTCCTTTCTTGGCCTCTGCCAGTGCAGCCTTGAGCGCATCCACACAAAGAACAACGGAACTCTGGCCGATGAGCAGCAGGCGATCGAAGCGTGTCCTCCCTGGGGCTAGCTAGTTAGTTTGGCACTTACATAAGCACGTGAAGACACCATGATTATAAGCAAGAAACACCACACCTTTATAGTTTGAGATATAGGTCTCAAGGTCAAACTTTGGGGCATCTATGAGAAGTGGCGGGGTAGCAGTTAGTTGGATGTGCTAGAGGGCAGCTCCAAATAGGCACTAGGCAAATAGTCACCTTTAACGACAACCCCGCCTTGGTTGTCCATGGCGGTGAAGTATTGTAGAAGCTTCTCCGGTGAAGCCGCCATTGTTGGTTCTGTTGCTGGAGCGTCGCCGTCTCCCGTTAACCAAACGAGAAAGATTACGATGTGGCGAGGGGAGGGCGGTTTTCAACAAGAGCTAGGTAGATCCCCGGCCAGGTAGAAAGGCCTCCGAGCGTGCTGTTTCCCCGTCGGGCCAGAACTCTTTATCACGTGGACCCAGTGAGGTCGAAGAGGCTGGGTAGCAGGCAGAAATGGGGATAAAACGGTGGAGGCTGCAGCCGACTTTCGGCGACGTCAAGTTATGCAGCGTAAGGCTCTCGCAGCCTTGCAGGCTGGTGGTGATGGATGGCTGTCTGGCGGGGTGCAGCTGGTGAGGCTGGAGAGCTCAAGGTGGGGTAGCTGCTTGGGTTGCTGAGCCTCAACAGCTCTTGGCGGGATGTGGCTGTCATTGCCAGCTGAATTCGGTTAGCGGACGCGTGCTTGCTAGTCAATCATGCACTGAGTGAGTGGGTCCGGGCAAGTCAAAAAAAAAATTAGGTTCTTTTTCGTTCCATTTTGGGATCTCCACCGCCGAAGACGCTGTTCGTTCAATGAAGGCACCTGGTGAGCTGGTTGTTCGCGAGCAAACACTATGATATTCGACCGCGTACTGTACCTATTAGCGTGCTTTATATATTGCGTGCATACTTCGCACGCACATACGTATATCCCTAGGTAGGTACCTAGATACCTACCTACATAGTACATGAAAACGCGTTTGCAAGATATCTCAATCACCCATCGTCAGGGCTGATGCGCGGTTGAGAAGACCCAAACACGAAAAATTGCGGAGGGGTTCGCCTTCGAATAAGGTACGAGGTGCGTGGGTTGGTTGGCAAGCGAGCGTTTGCAGATGGGAAACATAGAATCTAGTCGATGTAATTTGGGGACGAGCCAATGACGGACTCGGGGTCGTGTTGGCCGCCGACCTTGTCAACCTGCAGGTCTGCCGGCCCGGGCTGGTTCCTCCGGTAGGGCCAGCCTCCTCAGGCAGGAGGAACCTTTTGACACAGGGCATCGTCGTGGGCAGGTCGGGATGGAGGCCGGTGGTCGGTGGTGCTCCCCTGGGAGGTTGGACGACGGCGGGTTTCAGGCAGGTGTAAAATCATACAACTTGGGCAGTTCATTGCATGCACTCATCGCAGCGTGTTAGCTGGCCGCCTGGCCAACCAGACGCACCCGCGGTCCCCAGCGGCATGCTGCGTGTTGCACACAATGATCGCCAGTGTGGGTGCTGTTGTTGCTCGGCTGGGAGCCCACGAGCCTCAGCCGCTCCTCGATCTTCGTCTCGTGCACACGCAGCGAATTGGATTTCCCTTCAGGGAGGGAGGGGGTTGCAGTGGCGCCATGCAAGTCCGCGAGGACGCGCGGCCTTCTCCACAATTTAGGCTTGGCAAACCGGGGCCGTTGTCCTCAGCATCTCGGCGGGCGCCGGCGGGCAAACATTTGCAGGGGTGGAGGGGCATCCCCCAGCCCTTTCGGAGTCAAGCAGATCCCGGTCCCTCGCCCAGCGACATCGTGGTCCGCCCGTCGTGGAGCGCTGACGGGCTGGTGTCCGCATCAATGCGGTGCGGGACGGGGACGCGCACAGGGCAGCAGGGGACCTTTTTTTTTTTTTTTTTTTTTTTTTTTTGGGGCCCACGAAAGACGTGCCAGGAGAGCGTCGAGTGCACCAGACGACGGTAGCCGCAACAGCCAGGGGTCGACAATTACGTATGCCAAGGCTGACGACGACCCGCTTTAGCTTCTGCGCATTCGTCCCATGTCCCAACCCCTGTTCCAGGAGCCGTCGAATTGTTACCCTTGGCGTCAAAGTGCCATGGTCTAGCTGATTTGCGACTTGTGCTTAGCCTCTCGCACACTCAAACCATGGGATTTCGTCAGGCGAACAATCCCGTCTGGTCGCCGTCGTCGGGGTGTTGTCGTCGCCTTACTCGCGCCGTGGACGCCACCGAGGAGATCTCCTCGGAAATGCTGTCGATACTGGCTAGCAAGCAGGGCAGGCAGCGTGCTATGCAGTCGGGTGCGCTTGTGCGCATTGTAGTTCCCGCACATTGGGCTCGGAGAGTTTAGAGCTTCTGTCGGAGGGACGATCGATCCGTGCCTGTCGCGTCCCGTTTCTTGGTTGGATGCGCGAATTAACCCCGGATGGTGTTGGTCGAAAGTCGCTTTCTCGCAGCTTTCTCGCAGTGCTTGATTCCCCCGTCACCTCTCTCGTCTGGTCCCATGGCCAACATAATACATGTCTGGCCCATTCGTCCCAATAATACCTTCGTTCTGCCGCCACGCACATCAAGCAGGTTCAAGCTGTAGCTCGGGTCAGTCAGGGATTGTTAGTAACGCTAGCCAGGCATGCTATTGCCGTAGCCGCAGTACGGACAGGAATCCCAACCCCAGACAAGACAGTGTCAACAGGCTGGCGTAGATTCAATAGCTTGAGCCTCCAGGCCGTGTTTGGCTGACCACAGGGAGCCGCCCAGCAGCCCTTGTCGCGGGAATAAGCCGCAAGTGTATGTCGTGGTTACAAGGGCCTAACTCAGGCTTGCGTTGCCCCATCGAAGTGGCTAGCAGTCGCGACTCTCCGAGCATCACCGAATCCGACGGGAAGCCGCCGCGGGGCGCTGGAGACACTGGCGAGTCATCCATCGCTGGGATTGGGTAATTCTTTTTGCCCTTTTGCTTTCCCCTTCCCCTTCTTTTTCTTGCTGCTCAGACTTCGATGATGGTTTATGGGACGTGGAAAACTGGATCCAACGCCGCCATTTCACGGCTCTTTGCCACACCCCTACCCCTTCTTCCCCTTCCCCTCACCGCTCGCTGCCCTACCCTAATTGCGTTGCATCTCTCTGCTTTCTGTCGTTCTGCCTTCCTAGGTTGGCAAGCAGCGTAGGTGCATGGACGGACATTGGTGACCGTGACGCCCACCCTCCCTGTCGCATATAGGGGCTTCCCTCCGAACAGCGGCCCCATCGTTCAGGGCCATCAGCATCATATCATCATCTCCAATTCCTACCCACCCATCCAACCATCCTCCCATCTCATCCATCTTAGACCCACTAACGCCGAGAGCGGGACTTGATCCCTTACCGCACGAATACAAGCAAAATACCCACGCGTTTTTTTCTTCTTATTTTTTTTTCTTCTCTCTCTCTTCTCGGTGGATCTCGGTTCTGTTACCAGGTCTGTCTGTGCCTACATACTACGTAGTATATATCTTTGCAGGCCAAGTCAAACCAGGTACCTACTAGGTAGGTTACATACCGATCCGCCACCAAACTGGCTAGCCCACCCACGCGTGCTCCATTTCTGTCCTCCTGCCTGCCCGTTTTGGTCTTGTTGCTGGAACTCCTCTATCCGCCGAGTTTTCTCAACAACAGCCCTGGCAAACAGCGACCTAGCTAGCACCAAGAGGGACAGTGTCTCGTGAGGGACCTGGTTAGTTAGTCCGGCAACACGCACGCAGTGCCTGGCTGGCTTCAGAGAGCCCGACGCTGGTTTTGTCCGGCGTTATCAAAGGACGGTAGCGCGAGCCAGCAGCCCTGCCGCTGCTATTTGACGCACCTATCCCCCCTTAAACGCCCACTTGCACGCGCACGGTCTGGGGTTGGGTTCTGTCTGGAGGAAGGTCGGTGGTACCTTTGTAAGCTACCCGGATCCTTTTTTTTATTGTTTTTATTTTGTTTTATCTCATCCATCCTTCACTTCAGGTGCCTTTCTTCAACCTGTCCTCTCTTCTTTTTCGGGCCTTTTATTTTTCATCTCCTTTTTCGTTTATTGGTATTATTGTTTGGTTATAAACAGTCGCCCCCGTTGGTCGTCCCAGCCTCCCTGCCTAACGTTATCTAACGGCCCTGCCCGTGTCGACCCTACTCGCATTGTTGCTCACTCACTCATCCTTTATCCCGTCTACACGATCTTACCCTGCGGCCTATTATCCACCCGCTCCTCCATCGTGCATCGCACAACGCGCCTCTTGGTTGTGCTGGCAGACCCAGCCCTGCAGCCTCGATTCCCGTTGGATGTTCTAACAGCCTGCCGCAGGGAGGGCACGACCACTTTCTGGTGCGCGTCTCGCTCGACCCGTTGTGCTGGGACCCTGGCAGCCGACCCTCGGCCGTATTTGGCATTGCAACCCACGCACTGGGACGACGTCTCAGAAGGGCAAGGCCGCAAGAGGGAGAGGCTAGGGTGGACGACGCACAAAAACGGGGTGTAAAACGAACCGGCCCAGGCTTGTTGGGCGCCGGCGCATTGCATCTCCAGCGGGACTTGGCAAAGAACACCGACCCCCAAACCCGCCTTTCCTCCCACTGATATCCGTGCTTCCTCGCTCCTGTCCGCCCCCACCTACGATCGGCCATCCGTGGGCCTGCCTGGGGCAGTAACGACCGAATCTGTATCTATAACACCAAGAAATCGGCTGGTGTGGTAGAAGAACGTTCCCGGCTCTCTATTCAACGCGCCCTCATTGTGACACCCGCCCAAGCCTTGTTGCCCTGGAAGCGGGAGGCCGCAAGTGACAGGCTTTTGCGCGAGGAGCAAGTGACCGGCTAAGAACCCGGCCAGGATCCGACACCTGGAGCGCAACCGACCACGAGCCACTACCGGTTTTCTGCCTCCGCCGCACGCGAGCCGCGAGGCCGAGTCTCGGCGCGACGTTAATTTTGTCTTGTCGGCGACCCGGCACCATGCTTCTTGGGCCCCGCTAAGCTCTTTCTGAAGACATCGACTGCGCGACCAGGGACTCGACACCCAGAACCCGACGCACTGCTTGGCGGCCCGTTGCAGCGTCGTCACGCCTTAATGGACGCGGCCGTCGAAGCTCCGGGCGGGGCCAAGTCGCCCTCAGGAGCACGGCCGCCCTCCGTGTCCTCGCGACGTTCCTCCGCCAGCATGGTGGCCGCCGCCGCCGACGAGCCCGCACATGCCGCCTCACCACAGGACGTGTCCGGAGACGAATCCGGCCCACAGTCCTGGCAGCGCGATTCGCAGGATGTCGAGTCGGGGCCCGCAAGCGTCAAGTCATCAGACGAAGCCGACCTGAAGCCCGACGGCTCTGGCGGGCCAACAAGTGGCTCTGACCCGGCGCCATCCGCGCCAGTCCAGAAGCGGAGGAGAGTAACGCGTGCGTGTGATGAGGTATGTGTGTGCCCTGGGAGAGGAAAGCTATTCTCGGGGGTGCCGGGCCCAGGAAACCGCCCAGGTTTTGTCTGCGCGGCTCCCTGCGATCTCATCGCCCGAACAACAAGGCTAACATGTTTTGCAAATTTGGTGTCGGCGTAAAAAAATAAAATGCGACGGGAGATCACCCTGCACACACTGCTCCGTCTATTCTTATGGTGCGCCTTGATCCGAAGCCCACCCTGGACTACTGTGCCCTCGCTAACACCAAACATAGAGTGCACCTACGACAAGCCATCTAATAGACGACGAAACCCAGGCCCACAGTACGTGGATGCCCTCGAACAGCGTCTGCAGAGGGCCGAGGCGCTGCTGCGCAAGTTCATTCCCGACGTGGACCTAGCCGACCCGAACCTTGACAGGAGTGTTCAGCTCGAGTTCGCCACCCGCGCCAGGGCCCAGGCTGCGAGAATGAAAACTGGCGAGACGGGCAGTACCGGAAAGAGCCAGGACGACCAGCTCATGTCCATGATCGAGAGCATCGGGCACCTGGAGCTGGTAGACGGCGAGTCCGACTTCCACGGCACGTCCTCTGGGGCCGTTTTTATGCGCCGCTTGAAGGCGCACATGGGCCTCCACAACGACGCCAAGACGCCCTTTCCTCCCAGGAGAGCCAAGCAGTCGTTCACTCTCGACTCGCCCCAGTCCTCGGCGAGCTCGCCGTTCGATCCCAGCGAGGGCCCGGGGCCCGCCATCTACGACCTGCCGCCCAAGGAGGTTTCCCGCAGCCTCTGCTACTTCTCGCTCAACTGCGCGACCTGCCTCTTGCGGATAGTCCATCTTCCTACCTTCTACGAGTCCTTCGAAAGGTTATATGACCGAAAAAGTACCGAAAGCCTGGGCCCTGAGGATCACAGGGACCTTGCGCTGCTGTATTCAACGTTAGCCCTGGGCTCTGTCTTCTTTCCTACCGACGATGAGAACGACCCGGCCAACCAGGCGCGTTACAAGGGGGCAACAGAAAAGGGGTATGTGTTACCTCCTCTCTTATGGCTTTCGCCCACCCCTCTGAGATATTTCGGCTGCAAATATGCAGGCACCCAGATGCAACGAGACTAACCCCGAATCTATTGCAGACTTAAGTTCTACACATTGGCCCGGCTTCTCCTTCAGGATATCACCGATTGTCACGATCTGGTGTCGTTGCAGGCACTCTATTTCATGATACTGTACCTCCAAGCGACATCCAACCTCAGCGGTTGCTACGCCTTGCTGGGCATCGCCTTGAGGTCTGCGGTCAGGATGGGCCTCCACCGCCACCTGCCGCATGCCCAGCTCACACCCCTCGAAGACGAGATGAGGCGGCGCGTCTTCTATGCCATTCGGCAGATGGATGTATACGTGTCGGCTTTGTTGGGCTTCCCCGTGTTATTAAAAGTCTCGGATATCGACCAGCCCCTGCCGACCGAGGTCGACGATGAGTTCATCACCAAGGACGCCATCATCCCCCCGCCGCCCGACACGCCGTCATTCTTCCAAGCAACCAATGCGCACGTCCGCCTGATGGACCTGCTCGACAAGGTGGTTCAAGAAGTCTACCCGCTCAGGGCCATCGAGGAGCGCGCTGGCAAGGACGACCGAGCCACGTCCTTTACGATAAGATACTCGACCATCAAGGCCATCGAAGTGGAGCTGCAGCAATGGTACGAGCAGCTGCCCATCGCATGGCGCCCCAGCCCCGAAGGGCCGATTGAGGTCATCAGGTAAGTGTCGTGCCGGTAGTGCTTCTGTTCCGTTGACAATATTGGCTGACTTTGGGCTTCCCGACTTCCAGAGTTCGCTCGCTCCTCCGGTTTTCATATGCCCACGTCCAAATGATGCTCTACCGCCCGTTTCTCCATTATGCGTCTCCCCGGCTATCGGCAGGGAAACACGTTGACGAGCGGTACTACGCGTGCGCGGCCGCCTGCATCAGCGTCTCTCGCAACTTGGTCCACATCGGGATCGAAATCAAAAGGCAGGGCGTCCTTATCGGACCCTACTGGGTGATATTATATACCCAGTTTTTCGCCATATTGTCGCTCTTATTCTACGCACTGGAGAACCCCGATAAGTCGGGGACTGCCGAGATTCTTGCCGACGCGCACGCCGGCAGAGAGCTGGTCGCAAGTCTCTCGAACAGAAGCCTGGCGGCCGACCGGGTCACGGAGGCGCTGAACGTAAGTACCATCTCTGCTACCTCTGCAAAGCGTTGCGTCCTGGCTGCTCGCAACCGGCACATGCAACCCTGTTTTCTTGGACTGCAGCTGACATTTATACACCTTCAGGCCCTATTCGAGCAGCTCCCAGACCGGCTGCGAAATCCCGGGGACCAGACACGAGCGCACGTGGTGTCGACGAAGAAGCGCGCAGCCCCCGGCGGAGTGTCATCATCCTCGCCATCGTCGGCGAAGGAGCAATCCTTCGGCGGCGGGGACAAGAAACGGTCCGAGAGTATCGTCCGGACGCACAGCGGACGCTCGCAGGGGAGCGCGCGCGCGGCCAGCAGCCGCACCACGTCCGAGGCGCAGCACCGCATGCCGCTCGACGCCCGGGCCGGCGGACCGGCGCACGGATTCATGTCGAGCTTCGGGGACCCGGTTCCCCTTGATGTCCTGATGGCGAGCAGCCAGAGCCCAGACCCGGGCGCGGGCGGGTTCAGGAGGCCCCCTGGACAAGGGGGCTTCCGGCAGGTGCCGCAGCAACAGCAGCAGCAGCGCCAGGTCGGCAACAGCAACCAGATGTACAAGCTCGACGCCATGATGTTCCCGTCGAGCGACCCGTTCGCGTATCCCGCGCGGCCGGTGATGGATCATCGGGACGCCTCGGTGCACGGCGGCGGCAACGTTACGGGGCAGGGGCAGGCGGATGGTATGGGCTACTACGAGATCGAGGGCCAGCTGATGGGGTCGATCCCGCAGTACCTGGTGCAGCCGGCGCCGATGCCCCCGGGGCTGGACGACATCGCCGCGCAGATGTACGGCATGGGCGGCCCGCACATGGGGTCTGGCCAGCACTCGCACCGCCAGCACACCCACCAGGACGACATGGAGGACATACTCCTAGCGGACCCGAGCAACTTCGACTTCCTTGCGCAGCAATACAGACGGCTCTAAAGCTTTGCACATGACGCGCTGGACTGGCGCTACTTCGCTGCCACCACTACTTAAGGTCACTGTCTAGCCTTCAACACTCCGTCCACTCGGCGAGCTTCATCATTTACTTCTCTTCATCTTCACATCTTTATTTTTTTTAAACTTCATTTCTGGCAATCGAGATACCCCTTTTTTTTATGGACAGTCGCGCAGAGCCCCAACCAACTGCCGACGATTCACCTGGCGGCGCAACCCCTGTGAACCAGCCACTTTGGTTCCTTCCGTCTCTTTCTTACTTTTCTTGGCTACCATTCTTCTCTTCTTCTTTTCCTCTCCTTTTCCATGCAACGCAGGCACGGGAGCGAGATTTGGCATGTCGGACTGGAACACGGGCATAAAAAGTGGCTGGGAGGGATAGACAGGAAAAAAAAAATAAGGGCAAGCATTAGAATAAAAAGTACATGCATCACACGTTTCTCTACGCAATACCTAACAGCTTGTTGCTTCCGTAACCACAATGCTCAAGACGCCCCGCGACGCCCACCTCTCCGATTCTATCCCACCGCGAGCTTGGCGGCCAAGTCAGGCTGTTTGTTACACTCGTGCCAAGCTTCAGGGCTCTCGATTTGAATGGTACGCATAACCACATTTGACATTACGTTCCATACCTAAGTAAATAGACAAAACAATCGAAACATACAACTTAACACGAGAAGTATTGTATAGTTAGATCGGCATTCGCCAGTGCTCACAGGTCCTGAATCGAAAATGCACACCCATAGAAACTGCCAGATGAGCCTGACAAGTCCATCGTCATTGACTGTTGATGATGCGCAGGGCCTCTTCACCCTTAGGGGCACTAGATATGATCTCGTAGCCGTCGCTCTTGACAAGAATTACGTCTTCTATGCGCACACCCCCAACCGCCCACTGTGATATGGATGCGTCAGCGTCTGTCACTCCTACAAGGTGGTGGTACCTGCGGGGAGTTTCGCGCCAGGCTCTGACAAAGTCTAGGGTATAGGGTGACATACATATCTCTCCAGTACGCCGAAGTTGATGAACTTTGCGCGTGCTGGGTCGTCCTCGGCGAAGGCCTTGATGTATTCGCGGTTGAAGTAACTAATGCGTAATGGGCTGTTAGTTTCATGCTCAAGTCTATTAATTCAGGGAAGCCTTGTCTTGCATACATCCCCGGCTCAATGGTCACGAGCATGTTCTCGGCGAGCTTCCCGACCTCGTCCCACGTGCTATTGCCGGACCCGTTCCGGATCATGGCCGCGCAAAAGTCGGAGGGCATGAGAGTCCTCTTGCCGATCTTGCGCAGGGAGCTAGGTCCGTGGCCCATCAGCCGGTCGGACAGCACGTCATGGACCTCTAGTCCGACGTGGTGACCCAAGCCATGCGGGAACAACGCGGAGACGACCCCTGACGCAAAAATCTCGCGCGCGCTGCCACCGCTCAAGATTCCGAGCCGCAGCAAGCCAGTCACTGCGACCATCTGGGCTGTCAGGTGAAGCTCTCTGTACGGGACACCCGGCTTAACCTTTTGGATCGCCGCGCGCTGCATAGAATCGACGATGGCGTATATTTGAGAGGCCTCGGACGTGAAAGTGCCACCGATCGGCAGGGTGCGGGTGATGTCGGTGGCGTAGCAGTTCCATTCGGCGCCAGCGTCAAAAACAATTACCTGGCGGCCCTTGAGAGACTCGTTGTTGGCGTCGTAGTGCAGGGTGGCCGCATTGGGCCCAGACCCAGCAATAACGGCATACGCTTGTTGCTTGGAGCCGTTGGATATGCAGCTCGCAAGGTAAGTGGCTTCGACATCCGCCTCGCTTTTGAAGTTCTTCAGGCGAGAGAGGACCAGCTTGTGGGCGGCTGAGGAGACGGCGCTAGCTTTGCGGATCTGCCTGACCTCGTAGGGGGTCTTCACGACTCGTGCCCTGTCCATGGCAGGGAGCAGCGCTTGCGTGTTGAGTGTGATCCTGCCGCGGTGGTGTTCGAGATGCGGGGTCTGCGTGTCGTGCAGAACATACAACACGGCGCCCGTGTTGCTGAGATGCTTGGAAATAAAGCGCTCTATCGAGGCAACATAGCGGCAGTCGTCGAGGTCGGACTTGGCGAGACATTCCTCTTTGCTGGGGACCTTGCCGTAGTAAAGCTCCTGCCTAGGTTCTCGATAAGGCACCCAGAGAATCAGATTGTCCGCGGCGATGTCATAGGTCACAGCTGCATCCGGCACGGTTGAGCCCGTCAAGTAAAAGAAATAACGGCGTTGACGAAACGCCGGGCCCATGTCTGAGTCCTCATAGAGCTGGGTGGGCAGACCGGGAAGGTAGAGGAGGCCACTTTGGACATTCAGCTCCTTCGCTACCTTCCTTGCATGCATCTTGGCTGAAGGTAAGGAAAGGTCATGTCAGCACCGATAGAGCACAACAACCCATGTGAGACTCAGGCAGCGAGAGGGGCTCCTACCGGGATACTTCTCATCAGCGCAGAGCACGGGGGCACATTTTGAACCCTTCACCTCAATCGCGCTGGCAGCCAAGAACGGTGGTAAGCAGAGGCTAGCCAACACAGCAGCGATTGTGAGCATTCTTACAGGGCGTCGAATTCGTCCACAAAGACCAAGTCATGATCCATGGCTGTTGATTACTGAATGATTCGAGCTGGTAGGAGTCTGAGGAACGTTCGTTTTGGGTTGCCGGCGAAGTGCACTGGGTCAACGATAAAAGGATCCTTACTGCAAGGCTCAAGCAGCTGCTCACCAACAAAGAGAAGAAGTCCGGGGGATGTTGAGAAAGGTCGCAGCGATGTACAGGAGAGTCTGGGGCGCCCCTGGGGATAGGTGTAGGTGGGTGGGTGGCGGTTGCGGGCATGTGATCCACATCAATCCTGGATTGCCGACAAAGGACAGAAGCCCCCGCTTTCGATGCGGGAGGCAGGCGTCTCCACTATAGATACCAGCGTGCAAGACGGACAGTGGCACGACTCGATGCAAAGTGGCCGCTCCTGTCGCTGCTGGTGGCTGCAAATGGTCTTATGTTGCTGCCGGGGAGTCTATGCCCGAGAGGTGGTAGAGGCATTTCTGCATCTCTACATTGCAGCTGGCCAGATCGGACGACGCATGCACCGTCTTCATCTTGGCGGCTCGCGGCGCACGCCGTCTCATTGAACCTCTCGCGCCGCCGCCGCCACTTTCGTGCTGTCCATGCCATGGCTCTCGTTACGCAGTGGTCTAGAATACCAAAAGGCACCAAAGCGTCCAGTCCAAGGTTGACGGAGTTCCATAGTCGGCGCACTACTTGTGCTGCTCGAGAGGTAGCCAATCTCTTGAGTATCATGCTCGTATAAGTACCACCAAACGAGTATGCCACGATGTACGAAAGTTATTATATACATTATACCAAAACCCCGCCCTTCAGTAATCACCAACGAAACCCTTCCTGCGATTTCGTAGACGGGCGGTTTGCCAAGGAATAGAGGGTCTTCTGGGGGAAGAGTGGGTCAAAATGAGGCTCAATTGGACTAACCGTATTTGGTGCCCAGTGCATTTCAGCCAGGCCTGGTTCTGCAGTTCCAATTGAGACAAATGGATGTTCCTGGCACTTGAACCCACCACCTACCTGAGCTGGCCCTGGGAGACTCAGGCTGCAACATCCACTCTTGAGCGACGCATGACGACAGCTTGTGCATGTTGTTTCTGGCGAGGCCCAGCGTCTATACCTTGATCCTAACTGGAATCTAGGTGCTGCCGTCGTTTCACCTCAATGCTAACCTGAGGTCGGGTTCCTGCATCGTCGAGGTGTCCGCTTTCTCTTCACTTGTCGCCTTGCGCCGAGATATTGGTCCCTGCCGCGATATCCCGACCCGGACCGACCCCAGATACGGGCCGAAGCCTACCCACCCAACCGAATAGACCCGTACCTAGAAGGCACCTAAGCGCAACGCGGACCAGCCGCACGTCTACCTCTCCAGTGACGGCCTGGCTCGCAAACTACGGTTCTTCGGCACGCCTAGGCCCACGATACCAGGATGCCACGCAAACCGCAAACCTACGACGACTACGGCTCGGCTGTACCCCAGGTACGACTGCAGCAACGAATAGACACCCCCGCTTATCCTCTCGTTCGTCATTTGTGCCGGCTAACCTAGGCACTGCCAAGATCATCCTCGCCTCTTCCGATGCCGACTTTCTCGACGAGCTTATTCCGGTGCTCAAGGATGCCTCCCTGAGCGGGCGCATGAACTCGCTCGTCCAGAGCTTCTCGCAGTACGCCGAAGAACGCGAGGCAGATATCGAGACTATCGGCCTGACCAAGCACGAGGAGTTCCTGAGCTCCGTCAACCAGCTCGAGATGGTCCGCGAGGGCACTGTCGCGCTGACTGCTGAGATCCTTGAGCTCAACCAGTCGATTCAGGCGAGCACCGAGAAGCTGGCGGAGCAGAAGCAGGGCCTCGTCAACACGAGGGCGGTGCGCCAGAACATCGCCGATGCCACCGAGGTACTCAAGGAGTCTCTCAAGATCCTACACGCCGTCAACAATGCGCTCGAACTTATCCGGAAGAAGAAGTACTACGCCGCCCTCAAGTCGCTCGACGACCTGCAGAATGAGCACCTCATCCCAACCATCCAGAACAAGTACGCAACCCAGCACAAGCTGGCCGACCTGATACAAAAGTCCATCCCGGCATCTCAAAAGTCCATCTCGGATGCCGTCATGACCGACCTAAACACATGGTTGTTCCGCATCAGGGAAACGTCGCCGTACCTCGGCGAGGTTGCCATGTGGCACACGGAGATGCGTCGGGAGCGCCATCGCGAGCGCATCGAGAAGAGCGCCTACTTGAGCCGCTTCAAGTTGAACTCGGCCATCGAGCTGGTCTTTGACGAGTCCGAGGAGTTCGACGTGCTGGACAATGAAGAGCTGCAGGTCGACTTCACGCCCCTATTCGAGGCGCTCCACATCCATGACGCCCTGGCCCAAATCGAGAGGTTCCGATCCGACTACGCGGCAACAAGGAGACAGCAAAAAGACCTCCTGCTTCCGAGCCGCGTTAATCTCGAGACCGAGGAGGAACCCACCCTCAGTGCCCTTCTCGAAGGCATCGCCGGCTTCGCCATCATAGAGAAGGCAACGGTGCAGCGCGCGCCGCAGCTACGCACCTCGGCCGACGTCGACGAGCTTTGGGATTCGATGTGTCGAGCTGCAGTGACCGTCACGACAAAGGCGCTGAAGGACGTCACAAACGCCGAGGTCCTGCTCAACATGAAAGTCCGCATCTCGCTGTTTATCCAGACTATGGAGGGCTTGGGATACTCGGTCTCGATGCTGGACAACTTCCTCTTGACTCTGTTTGATAACTACGCCGAACTCCTTAAGCGCCGCTTTAGTGATGACTTCCAGGAGGTGAGTGTCATGTTACTGCTAGGAATTGCCGTATCCCAGCTAATCAGTGCGGGCTCTAGATTGTCTCCACAGATGATTATATGCCCATGGCAATCAACAATGTGGAAGAATACGAGAAGGTTGTTAACGTCAGCTGGTTCACTCCTGAGAAGCCCGCTGAGGAGATGAGGCAAGTAATCGAATCTTTCCTGAGCCTACGGTAGGTTTTAGCCGAGCCAGTTGCTGACCATCTTCGCTCGCTTTTACAGCTTCCCCTGCGTCCTCCCGTTCTCTCAGATGTATCCACTGTGCTGCATAGACATCCGGAACTTCCTCAACCAATTTTACTTTTTCTCTGATGACCACTTCCAACACCCCAACATCATTGACGAGACACTGAGAAAGGTATGTGATATGCACACAACGGGATTGCTTATGCTTGATGCGCACACGAAATGCTAACCCATAACCCAAGTCTCTGGACTCCCTCCTCACGGAGAAGGTCTGCCAATCATTGGTGGAGAGGCTGAATTCGCAGTACCTCGGCCAGATTGTGCAGATCCTGATCAATCTGGAGCACTTTGAGACAGCCTGCCAGGAGCTAGAGCAGCTGTTGATCAGAGCGCGTTCCTCGACCTCTGCGGGCGGGCCGGTCTCGCTGAGTGCCACGGAACAGTTCCGAAGCAACAAGAAGACGGCAGAGAAGCGTATCTTCGAGCTTGTCAATTCCAAGATTGATGACCTCGTTGATACTGCCGAGTACGAATGGTAAGTTGACTCGCGGGGGAAAAAAGGGGGGCTTGTCAGGGGCGTGTTTACTGATCCCATTCTAGGACGGCTACCACTCCCCAACTCGAACCGAGCAACTTCATCCAGACCCTCACTCGGTACCTGTCCAATATCATGAGCTCGACCTTGTTGGGTCTTCCTCGAGAAATCAAGGAGCTCATCTACTTTGACGCGCTCAGTCACGCAGTAGACAAGATACTGGTAAGAGAAGTCTGTTAACCAAGTCATAAGACGAATGAAATTGGATGCTGACCTGTCCTTCAACTCTAAAGTCCCTGCCCATGGCACCCGAGGTGAAGCGCATCAATCCCAACGGAGTCCAGGCCATGGAGACCGATGTGCGGTACCTCACAGAATTTGTCGACAGCCTGGAGAATTCTTTCATGCTCAGGCAAACTCTCGACGAGCTGCAACAGACCGTCGACTTGATGAAGTCGGGCAACAGTGACGAGTTCTTTGAGGTCGCTGTGCGGAACAAGAAGTATCCTCTCGTCAATGCAATGAACGGACCGATGCTGCTGGAGAAGTAAGCTCTTCCCTGTGCACCCCTTTTTCGGTCGAGAAAGAAAAAGGCTCCGATACTAACATTGGCTTAGACTTTCCAATACTGTCGAGAGCACTCCAAGGGGAACTCCTGCACTGGCCGGTTTCTCGTCCCGCTTTGGATTCAGCTGAGTGGATGTTGCACCGCACCGAGCCAACACCTGCTCGGTGCCTCTATAGAAACAGGCTATGGGGGCGAGGTCGAAGGGGGGAAATTATATGCCCGAGGGAGAATATTTTATACGATACCAGAGACTATCTCATGAATTCATTGCCCGCAAGTATACCCATGTGCCATCCCTAGTCATAATCAATCCATGAAGCAGCGAACGAGATGGCCGCGCTCGGACTCGAAACCCAAACAAGGCCATGTTACGCCGAAAAACCAACCTTTAGCACAAGAAACTGACGACGTCGCCATAGCTCCTCTTTCCTTCCAAGACACTACCTAGGTACTAGCCTATGGCCCTATATCTACCACATAAGATCCTCCCAGAAAAGTATTTCGCCACGAGAGGACCACCCGTGGCTTCTGTCGATGTCACGCGAGTCGGCAGTGCCGCATCATGCACTAGCCTGCACGGGGTGTCGTAATCAAGCGCTCTACCGTGTGGTGGTGAGGCGCATGGTCAGAAACGAGCAGAGTTGATAGAGGGGCACGCACAAGCACGGGAAAGACGGGCAAGGGTTGGCTCACCTGTTGTGGCTGCATGGCGTAGGCGTTTTGGTACATGGTCGGGTCCACTTCATACATGGGCTGCTGCGGCTGGCCATAGGCGGCGGGGGCGCCGGCGGGCACCTGGCCGGGGTACATGTTCTGGGCCTGGCGGTAGTCGGCCTCGCCCATGGCGTGGGTTGGGAGTCCGTACTCGGCAGCGCCCATGTGCTGCGCGTGGTTCTGGGCCGAGACGCCGTGGCCGGCCATCTGCGGCTGGCCGGTGGCGGCAGCTGCGGCCTGTCCCGCGGCGCGCTTGGTGTGGTTGGCGGCCTCCTCGCGCGGGACGATGTCGATGAGGAAGTCGAACATGTCGGACTTGGCTAGGGCTGAGGCGATGTCGGAGCGCTGTAGGGTGCGGCGCTTGTTCTCCTCGGCGTGGATCCAGGCACGCATGGTGAGCTCGGTAATAAAAATATCGCAGCCCTTGGCGAAGAGGATGGGGGCTTCGGCCGAGATCATCTTAACTTCTGGGTCGGCCTTCATAACCTTCTTTATCCGGGCGAGCGGGAGCTGGTGCAGCTTGTAATCATGGGTGTCACTTTCAAGGTGGTTGATGGTCTGCTGCCAGTACGTTGTGAGGATGTCCTTGTACTGGCCCGTGAGGCCTTGGTGGACCTTTTTGAGGGGAGAACATCAGTGTTGGTTGCATGCATGGCGACGAGGAGGTGAACAGAGAAAAGAACGAGGCACAAACATTCGCCCATGGCCCCGTGTAGAGCTCGGAAGGTGCATAGCCTTGTTGCGACAGCTGTATCAAGCTAGGTTAGTATGTGTGCATGCGTGTGGAGCGCGGTAAACAGCATGCATCTGAGTAACACGCGGTGCAGCGGGGTGTAACGAACCGCGGCGCTTGCGCCTGCAAGGTCGCGCGAGATGGCTATCGGTCAGCATTCTTGGTCGCCATAGTGGTAGATGCGAACAGAGGTATACAGGGCGAGAGAGAGAAAAGGAGAGAATGACTGGACGAGAAAGGATGCATGTCTAAAAGAAAGAGAAAAAAAAAGATACAGAAGACACTTATTAGGTTCTACAATGTCTCGGCAGGATTTACATACCGTAGTGGCCGCCTTTGCTCAGATCGTAGGCCGGCGCCCCTTGCTGGCGGCTGTGCTGGGCCTGCGAAGCTGTCGGGTCGTGGGGGTCCATGGCTGCTGCTGCTGCTGCTTCGGCAGTGGCGGGGATGGCAAGCTGGAGCAGCTCGGGCTGCTAGAGGCTCGGGAGCTGGGTGGTGGTGGTGCGCAGCCGGCAAGAGGGCCCGAGTGAGGTGACGACGGCACGGGCGCACTTTGTAGTATTGTGCAGGCCACAAGTCGCGTACAAGCTCAGGACTCGAGGGCCAGCACGCCCGGCAAATCAAATAGACGGATGCTTCTGCTCTGCGCGAGGTGGCCCGGGAGACGTGCCCCGAAGAGCCCCCGACGAATCTGTCAGCGCAATGTGATCGTTTTTCCTGCTTGCGGCGGCCTTGCTTTTGCTTTTGCTGCATCGCCTGCCCCAGCCTCTCCTGCCTCCTCCTCCTCCCCCCGTCCGGCCAGGGTATTTCGGCATTTGTTTACTTTGGGGAGCGCCAACGGCTCGGGGACGACTCCAGTTTCTTGCTGGTTCCCCCGTCTTGCCTTTTCGGACGAAATAAATCGAGTGATTGGGCGTGTTGATTGGCTGGCGGCGCGACGAGAGGCAGCGAATGGGTGGAGTTTAAAAGGGATGGTTTTTTTATCGAATGCTGGAGCCACTCAGGTCGAGCGATTGGCGACAAGGACCGCAATGACTGGCTTGGGGAGGGGCGGCGGCGAGGAGGGCAAACGGCGGGCTTTTTTTTTTTTTTTTTTTTTTTTTCGCACGCGCTCCTGCTGACTGGACTTACCGGGCAAACCTTCTTTGGCGGGAAATTGGGCGTATCAAAGGCGTGGGTTTTTCCAAAAGCACAGGCAGCGGCTTTTTTTTTCCTGGACCCCGTTCCCAAACTGGTCGCCGCTATTGCCACCGAATATCAGGCTCTCGACGAGTTGCAATGTTGCATCAGAAATAGAGAGATTCCCCTCCACGAAGGCGAGAGAGCGGTCAGCGAGAGATGTATGAAAATGGTTGGGCATCAGTCGGAAACCCTCAGCCAGAACCACGCTGTGGCTCAGCTCGAGCCAGCCCAACTGCCAACTGTCGCGCCCGCCTTATCTCACTCCTTCCCAGCCTCAAAATGACTTCATTTGTGGCTGCCTCAGGCTAAACAACGCAGCCTGGCTTGCTGGCCGCTTTGCAGACCGTGGTTGTGGCTTGTGGTCTCATGTGGAGCCAGAGCGGCCACCTGCATCGACCCACCACCGCCGTAGGTTTCTCGTCGTGCTGGCCAAGTGGTCCGGCCCACCCCTAGTGTGGCCCGTCCTTTGCGGGGCGGACTCTGGGCCTTGAACTTTTCATGGCCCCGTCGCGTTTTCTCGTGCAAAAAAAAAAATTCTCGAGCAATTTTTTTTTTCCTTCTCTTATCTGCTCCTCCAAGCGCTCCTTCCCGGTCTTGTCGAGCCCATAACCGGTCTCCCCCCCTCCGACGACACGATGGCAGCAGGGGAAGTAGGGCTGTCGGAGGACGACTGGATTGAGGGCCTCCTCGCCGACGCGGAAAAGAGGCTTGCTGGTCGGGACCCGACGCAGGTTGCTGTCGTGGCCCCGAAGCAGACCAGCCTTGCCAAGGCCAACAAGGCTTTGGCGCCCCAGCTGACACAGGTGACGGAAGCCCCGAAGAAGGAGGATGAGGTGCGCGTCCGCATCCCCCGACCAGCTGCGCAAAAGAAAAAGGTACGTCCGGTCACCGCGTGCGCATCGTGCAAGCCGCAGCTGCCTATTATCCCTCGCCTGATGAAAACCTATCCCATTTCATATGACGCAACGAGATATCCCGTCATGGGAGACTCTCCTGCACCATAATGATTATTTTTTGTTCATAGTTACTCTGATCCGCACCGGACAGCTGTCTCTTTGTTTCCTCAAGCCATTGCCGAAAGAAACAGGAGCTCATGCTAATTTGGCCTTCAAACCAACAGGGGAAAGACCAGGACGATGCTGGAGCCGAGTGGTTCAACATGCCCAGAACCAATGTCACTCCGGAGTTGCTCCGCGACCTGAAGCTCCTTCGCATGAGGAACGTGCTCAACCCGAAGCAGTTCTTCAAGAAGGACACGCGCACCAACCTGGTGCCGACCTTCTCGCGGGTTGGGACGCTGATCGAAGGAGCGAGCGAGTTCCACAGCAACCGCCTGAGCCGCAGGGAGAGGAAGCGGACGCTGGCCGAGGAGGTTCTTGCTTCTAGTGATGCTGTTGCCAAATTCAAGACCAAGTACAACGAGATCCAGACAAAGAAGATGAGTGGCAGGAAGGGCCATTACAAGAAGCTCATGGCCCAGCGGTACAAGAAGCGCTGAGGTCATTACCGTGGAGACTGGAGTGTCCATTCTTGATGGCGCTTGGTGTCACTTCCCTGGGGAATGCCGGGAGGAGTAACTACCAGACGTGTAGCAGCGGTACACATTGGGGAATAATCGACGCACGTGTGGGAAGATGCCTGACGGTGCTCGGACAGGGATATCTCCCTCGAGTCACACATCTTCACCAGCGATCGTCCCCTAGGTGATCCACAGGTCACGCTACAGGGCAGCATGCACAGCAGGCGGCCACTGGACCTGTAAGTTGCTCCGGACCAACCCGCTCATGCCGCGAGAAAGGCGTAATGATGGGCCGGGGATGACCCTCCACTACATCGCAGGGACGGGTTTTTAGGTGCACTGCTCCGACTGAAGTCGCTGCACAAGTCAATCAAATCAAGAATCTACCTAATCAGCTCCAAAAGCCCAAGTTTCGCGTAGTTCTCAAATGATTTTATTTGACATCGAGAGGTTGGGTCCATGAATTTGAGGTTGAATGAAGTTCCTGTCGGGTTTGTGCTTATCGATAAGAGGCAGGGGACGGACCACGCCGGCGGGCCTGTCATCCACCATCAATTGACCAGGCGCGCTAAAAAGTCGAGATCACGAAGTTGAGGCCCTTCCCGAGAGGAGCACCGAGGACCACCCGGGCGTGATGCAAACATGAGAGGCACGTCATTAATACGACCGACGCGGCATCTACTGCAGGGGCGAGTGGTATGGAGTCTCCCGCCCGACTCCTTTAGCAAAGCCCGCAGCGCACGAACTGACCGAGGCCATATTTTATGCCAGGCTCCGGCTTTTGCGGCCGTCCCGCGCCCCTGGGTGCAGTCGCAACACCAGATCCGCCATGAGAGCTCAGGGTATGTTGCTCGATGGACATGCTGGGCCAGGCAAACCGTCGCGACAGCCTGCTAAGAAATTTCCTGAAGCCCCAGTAGCCCGCCGCCGAAAGCCGCCGTGACCCCGAAAGCCCCTGCGGCCCCGGAAGCCACTGCAGTTCCGAAAGCTGCTGCGGCCCCCAGCGCCACTGTGACCCCGGACGTCGCAGCGATCCCGAAAGCTCCTGCGGCTCCGGAAGCGGCTGCAGTCCCGGAAGCTGCTGCGACTTCCAACGCTACTGTGACCCCCGATGCCGCCGCGATCCCGAAACCCGCGGAGAGCCCAGAAGCTACGATAACTCACAAAGCCCCTGCGGCTCCAGAGGCCATTGCGACTTCGGAAGCTGCTACAATACCGGAAGCTGCCGTAGCCCCGAAGTCCAGCGAGACCCCGGGAGCCAGCGTGGTCTCGGAGCCCAGAGCAACCTCGGACGTCACTCCGACCCCTCAAGTGAGCGAGACTCCCCGAGTGAGCGAGGTCCCTCAGGCACCAGAGACCCTCGAGGCAAGCGAGGTCACAGATGCGGGCAAGCCTTCTGAAGCAAGCGCAGGCCTAGAAGGCTCTAAGCCCCCCGCGACGTTCAAGAGCGAGGCCACTACTGACCTAGATGGGAAACTGTGAGCAAGCAGCCTACTCCGTGTGCCGTTGTATGCTGGGCGTCTCGAGGCTGCTAACCGAAACCCCTTCGTGGGGAGCAACAGAACCGCCCCCGCGCCGGAGAAGAGTGAGTTGAAGGATAACAGAGAGGAAATGCCGCGATACCCGCGCAGCTTGCAGGCTCTGCAGCTGCAGCCGCTCCGGCGGGAGGTCGAGTACGGCGTGCCGTCGTGCGACCTGCAGATACGCTCGTACAGCGCCCGACCGCTCGAGTTCTTCTGCGACTTTGCCCTCCGGGCGGCCTACTACCTGGGCCTGCCCGCCTTCGGCCCCGTGCCGCTGCCCAAGATCATTGAGCGCTGGACCGTGCCGCGATCGCACTTCATCTTCAAGAAGTCGCAGGAGAACTATGAGCGCATCACGCTGCGCCGCCTGATCCAGATCCGGGACGGCCACCCGGAGACGGTCCAGATCTGGCTCTCCTTCCTGCAGAAGCACGCCAACCCCGGCATTGGTATGAAGGCCAACATGTGGGAGTTTGGCGTTCTGGGTAAGTGCTTTTCCTTGTGGGATATTATTGCGATTGCCTATATCCCCGTCGCGGTTTGTGCGTACTGACTCTTGTGCGTTTCTCGCCCTCCAGATGCTGGCAAGGAGCTGGATGAGACGGCCAAGGCTGCGGCCGACGCTCTCGACGCCAAGTGGGCACACCTGGCGCAGTCCAAACCATTGGCTCCTACCCCCAAGGAAGTGAACGATATTCTTGTCAAGGAGAGAGTGCGGGTTGCAGGAGGCAGATAGCTGAGGTGGCATGTTCATGACGAGGGACTCGACAGCGAGAGGGACATACTTCCACAAGCTTGTACATCTATCTTGTATGAAATATCAACCGACGCTATTTTCCGGTGTATCCACCAGGCCTATTCATTGCGGCTTGTAAATCTGGACCAACGACACTGGTGATTTGAGTATGTGAAGAGACCCAGATGAAGTCTCGTGAGCCGAGCTTTGCCTTTGGACATTTCAGAAGAAAAATAGAGACATCCGAAGTGCGAAAACGAAGCCATCCCCAGATCAACGATTTTGTAAAGGATACACCTCACAAAATGAGTGGGTTGTCTGCCAGTAACTGGGGTGACACCGTTGTTGCAAGATGATGTGATCAGATTTACGCATTTTTCTTGGGCGCCACACGGTCAAAATCACAAAGCCCAAAGAAGACGCGAATTTCTGCCACTTTCGACGGCAAGGCCGATTAATCAATCGACCTCAACGCGATCAAAGCTAGACCTCTTCGAATCGCATCCCGGCTGGAGCAAGCGGCAGGCCACGGTCGGACCATGTTCAAGGCGGCGAGCCTGAGGCCCCTGCGGCCGCTCTGCCGGGCCCTGTCTTCTGCCGCCGCCGCCTCGGCCTCGGCACCACCACCGCCGCCGCCGTGGTCCGCGCCCGCCGTCCCCGAGGGCGCGGTCGTCTTCTCGGGGATCCAGCCGACGGGCGTGCCGCACCTCGGCAACTACCTGGGCGCGCTGCGGCAGTGGCGGCGGCTGCAGGACGGCGCGCCCGCGGGGGCGACGCTACTCTACTCCGTCGTGGACCTGCACGCCATCACGATGCCGCAGGACCCCGCGGCGCTGCGCCGGTGGAGGCGCGAGGCGCTGGCGGCCATGCTCGCCGTCGGGCTGGACCCGGCCCGGTCCGTCATCTTCTTCCAGTCGTCGGTGCGGGCGCACGCCGAGCTCATGTGGATCCTGAGCTGCACCGCCTCGGTCGGGTCGCTGTCGCGGATGACGCAGTGGAAGGTGTGTTTTTTGTCTTCTGATTCGGATGCTATGCGGGAGCTGCGTGCTTATCTCGTCTCGTCTCTATGCTTGCTGACCCAGATGCCACATATTGTGTGGGCGGAGATGCCGTAGTCGAAACTGTCCATGGACGACTCCAAGTCCTTCATGGACGACAAGGTCAAGAAGAAGCTGAAACTCGGCCTCTTCTCGTACCCGGTTCTCCAAGCAGCCGACGTCCTTGTTCACAGGTATGCAAGATAAACTCGGTGACGCTATTCATGCTCCGTGCTCTCTCTCTCCTCTCTGCTAACAGACAACCATCTCGCCCCTTTTTCTTCTTGCAGAGCAACTCATGTCCCGGTCGGAGAAGACCAAAAGCAGCATCTCGAATTCGCACGCGAATGTGCCACCAACTTCAATGCTGCATACGGACAGCACCTCGTGCCTCCTGAAACCATTATATGTGAGTATACCTATGGATGGGAGAAATATACACCACCCCTGAACAGCAATACTCTCCCCGCCTCGTTACTACACTCTCTCGCAGCTAGCGGGACACTGACACGACAGAAAAAAAAAACATATTAAAAGCCCCCTCCGCCCGCGTAATGTCCCTCAGGGATCCGCAGCAAAAGATGTCCAAGTCGAGCTCCAACGCGAACTCGCGCATCCTCCTGACCGACACGGCCGACGAGATCCGCAAGAAGATCACGGCCGCCGTGACGGACCCGCTCGAGGGCGGCGTCCAGTACGACCGCGAGGTCCGCCCGGGCGTCGCCAACCTCCTGTCCCTGCTCAGCGCCTTCGACCCGGACGGCAGGACCGCGGCCCAACTGGCCGAGCCCGGCGCCTTTGGCGGCCGCGGCCGCGGCGAGCTCAAGCTCGCCGTCATCGACGCCGTCACCCGCGGCCTCGACGGCATCCGGGACAGGTACCTAGAGCTGCTGTCGAGGGGCGGCGGCAGGTACCTGGATGAAGTTGCCCTCCAGGGCGAGCTCAGGGCCCGCGAGAGCGCCGAGAAGACGATGCAGGCCGTGCGCGAGGCCATGGGGCTGTCATAACCAGGTCGGCCTCTGTACTTTTATGTACCCCTTAGGTAATGTAAAACCGACGTGATACATTCAGCAGGTAGGACTGCAAATACACGCATACCTACTGCATCATCCAGATACCTTCGCAGGGTCGTGTTTTAATTGGGTATCCTGTAGTCATTCATGATCTGCCAGACAACAAAAGATGACAGACAGCATTAAGGGTCTCAGATGTCCACCCACAAAAATGCGCCCGCTTCTAGCTACATTATCCGTGTATCCCACAACCTCCGAGGATCTAGATAGTGTGTCTGCTTCAGATCTCTCTGACGCTTGGTTTCATGATGCATACGCAAAGTTGGAGCCCCGGCACGCAAGCCAAAACTCTCGGACCACCTGGTTCGTTTGACGGCTACCCCGGAGACTGATTTGATACATGAAATCGTCAGCACCATAAGAGATACGGCGAGGAAGCTGGGATAAGAGATAAGGACGTGGTAACCAAGAAAGCTCACCTCAAAACTTTCTTCAAGAACATGGACTTCTCCTCAGCGGTGACTCTAGAGCTCGGGAAAGACGCATCGGCCAGTGCCTGCTCCAGCCATGACTTAGCCCTGACATGCTGCGTCGCCAGCTTCTTGAGAGGCTCGCTAATTCGGTCCAGTTCGCTGCGAGCCGCGTTGCCGCCCACGTTGCGAATCAGCGATTCGGCGAGAAGGGGGCCGAGATGGGTCATAACACTCTCAGCCGACTGCTGTAGGGCCGCATCGGTCAGCCGCAGGGTGATAAATGTGGTCTATTCTCTCACATAGATCGGTTAGCTCAGCATAATCGGACAAGGGAGGTTGGACCTTGAAATTCTTCTCGCGCCTCTAGGCACTACTGACCCAAAAATCAGCTGCAGCCGTCTTTGGCAGAGTCTCTCGGCCATCAAGTACCCTGAGGGAAAACATGAAGAAAAACTCCAGCAGCGACGTTGGTTGCAGTTGTAGCAGGACCTCGTGTTGCCGTTGGGCTACACGCTGTACCAGCTCAATAACATTCTGCGAGAGTTCTGTGTCGGCCTCGGGCTCTGTTGGAGTGAAACCGTCAGCGATATGTTACTCTCATTTAACGAGTGAACCACGCGGCCCAGGCGTATCCAAACGAGTCTCCTTGCAGGTCACCACTTACCTGGCAGAGACTGCAGCAAGGAAATGGCCCACGGCAGAATCTTGGTCAACTGTCTGGCAGCCTCCTCGCGCGAGCTACTCGCCAACGAGCTCGTAAAAGCACAGGCCGTGCTCACTACATAGCCTATCCTAGGAGTGCTGTAGTCGTGGCCCGTGAGGAACTGCGAGACGGCGTTGGCAGGCAAGACGAAAGGTCCCGGTTCGGTCTCGGAGAAGCCGGCACGGAAGACATGGCAAATGGCCTCGACCATCTCGCCGCTGTCCGGGAACGACGAACGCAGCTGCGCGAGTAGCTGCATGATGTCGGACTGCACCAGGGGCAGTTGCTGGCTCGTCGCGTCGCTCAGGGATGTGCCCGTCTCGCCGCCGCTCGTAGAACCATCCAGCTCGATGGGCCCATCCGACGTCCCTTGCATGCCCTTGGCCATGCTCAGCAGATATCTGGCGTTTTGAAGCGCAATCTGTGCCGCGATCTTGTCGGCGGTAGGGACACCTTCTTGGGACTGTGACTGGGACTCAAGAAAGTACTTTGCTAGGAAAGGGTCTGGCATCTCGAACCTCTCTGGGTGTGACTTCAGCTCCAGACACCGGTCCACATCCTGCCGAATCATGGAAAAGAGATGGCGGAACGCCTGGAGCCGGGGCGACTCGTTTGTGATGGCCTGTATGACTGACGCAATCGCCGCCACAATCTTCTCCTCGGCAAAAGGGTCAACTGTCCGAGCGGCATGGATGGACTGGAACGAGGCAATAAACGTCGCCGCCTCGCCCGTCAGGAGGGTGCGGCACGATGAGCAGAGTGTGCAGATAGACTTGGAAGACGGACCAGCCAGGACGGGATCACCCACGGCGCCGAACAACAGATTGAGGGCACCAGGAAGAAACTCGCCGTGGCGCTCAAAATAGTCAGAGAACCGCTCGATAAGGGACAGACCCGTCTGGCGGAGGCGAACCGGCAACTTTTGGCCCTGGCCCAACAGGTCAAAGAAGTTCGACGAGAAGACCTTACCCAGGAGCCCATCACACGCCCCGCCTTCTGGGACACAATCGGCGAGTGAGCCCAAACAGAAGGCGGCCGCCTCAAGCTCGGCCCACGACTGCGTGGGGAGAGCCCGGAGCAGCAGGTCAACGAAGAGTGAGATCAGGGGCGGACCCGAGATGGCATAGACTGTTTGCAGCAGATCAGCAACGTCCTTCCTAGCCTCAACAAAGCCGGCGCGGTCGGACGAGTCCCAGCCCGCAAAGACAGCTGCGGGCGGGTACTGTATCTTCTTGAAGCAGTTGCTTACGACCTGCATGACAAGAGACAGGGAAGCCTGTACCCAGCCATGGGACCTCGCCGACTCCTCATCGCTGCAGACCGTGTCGGCCATGGTCTCGACGAAGGTTGCCCAGAACTCGAGGGCAGGGACAAATATCTTATCCTCGCCGACGGCAAGTCCGGAGGCGGCGAGGAGTCCGGCGAGGCCAGCCAGGAAGCGCTGTGAGCGGGCATCTGTGCTCTGCTGCAGGTCCATAACCTTGGCGTCGCCAAAGGCAACCATCAACATGCCAAACTGGATCGAGTCGAACTCAAAGTCACCCTGGATCAGCTCTCGGTACCGCTTTTGCGACCATTCGGTATCGAACAAGCCGAACAGCATGTCGTAGCCATCTCCGGTGAAAAAGCCCGAGTAGTTGGCGAGAGTGTCGGACAAGAGCTCTATGCTGGCCTCGTACAGCTCGTCCACCACCAAGCAGTCAATGGTTGGGGCAAGTAGGGTTCTGAGTGGAGTGGTCAATGCGTCTGTCGAAGACGAGATACGCTGGTTGTACATGATCCAAGGCTAGAGAAGAACTGGGTCAGCTGTGTCCCCTAGAGTAGAGGTGGTTGGTCGAATAGGATGTAACAAACAAGGTGCGAGACTATCGCGTACCTGGAGACACTTGATGGCTTCCTCTTGCACCTTGACACGCTCTGGGCCGCCGAAATTGGGGTCCAGGGAGCGGGCAACGAGGGTAGCGACATCTGCGCCCTCGGCGATGAGCTGGTTATGTGCACTCATGCTACACGTCCGGCCGGTCAGCTATACTCTTGGGGATGGTGGTGGCAGGCAGTCAGTCAGGCTGACTGATAATCTAGGGGAATGCAGCGACATACTATTTCAGGGTGTTCATGTCTGTCTTGGCCGTGTCCTCCACCAGGGTAGCCGCGAACCAGAGAGCAGCCCGGAGACGGGTGAAGTCGAGTTCTTGCACTAAAGAGGAGACGGGAACGGCAGATGCCTCGGGCACGGGGACGCTCTGGCCGGCGTGCAGGCAGTGCAGAAGGTGGGCGACACAGCCGGGCCACAGCTGGGAAAAGTGTATGTAGCAGGTCACGAGAGCGGATGACAGCTTCTTGGTCACCAGGGGCCCAGAGCCGTCGTGCAGAGAGCGCACAAACCAGCCGATCAGGTTCTGCAGCAGCTCGGCCGAGTCATCCTTGGACAGCGACGAGCTCTCGGTGTTGAGCTTGACGATGATGGTCAGGGCCCCAAAGAACTTGATGGCGTCATTAGGGCGGTCCAGCAGGCGCTGGGCCAGCTGCCATCCCTCAGGCGACTTCTGGACGCGGTGCAGGACTTCCTGGATTCTCGCGATGGAGTCAGGATGGCCGGGCTCATAGAGGGCGAGAATCAACTTCGTTACCACGCACGGGCGGCTGGCTGTCAGCACTCCTGCTTTGTGCATGTCGACCGCGGGTAGGCGGGTTCAACTCACGGCTTCCACCTCTTCAAGGGAGGTGGGGAGAGGAAGTCCGGGCTCGTCGGCCATGGCGACACCAAGGCTCGCAATGCCAGGACCAAGCTTCGCATGCCCGCCGTGCGTTTTTGCTTTTCGGCGCCGGCCAAATGCGGGCGCTGGGCTCGGTGGCTCGAGCCGGACGAAAACTACGTGGGAAGCTGGATGGGCAGCAAAAAGTCGTCGGACCGGGGTATGCAATTCATGGGCTTTCGATCTGCTCCAGCGCGGGATTCTGGTATATGTGGTTTGAAATTTGAGCCTTGTCTGGTTAGGCTCCGATGATGTCGGTGGTGGGTCAGTGAATGGAGATGCACGCCGTGCGTGGTGGTGTTGGTGGAGGAACCTGGGAGCTGACTGAGCTTAATTTGATGCTTCCAGTGCACTGTGGCATGCTGGCTGCCTAAACCCCTCCATTGAAGCTGAAGCTGAATAACACGCCGTTTGCTGTGGTGTAGGGAGCCCGTAGGTGCCAGGTCATCCTGATCGACTCATGCATGACCAGCATCAAAATTACCTGTAGCGTTTGAATAGATTCGCTCATATGGATATTTTCATTAGTCTTCCGTATTCTTTGCTTTCTGTGATACGAACAAGGCTACCCATTCCGTGGCGTCCTGAGGAACATCGAAGACTCGAGAAGGATAAGAGGGCGGCGAAACGGTAACGCAAAACTGCACGGCCCGGCGAGCCCCCATTGCTAATCTGTAGTCGAATTCGATTCGCTGCCTGGCGCCAACCTCGGGTGACAGTAAATAGTGCAGTTCACGTCAATTGGGCGACAACTGCAGTATAATTGGGCAACGCACTATTTATCATTCATGTCTGTTCTCGGGCAACCAGACCGAGCGTCAATCCTGAGGCGTGCAGGATCCCACAGGGGCATCGTTCGTTATGCCCACTAAAGCTGCGGGGTGTGGGGTCCCTATCGCCCCTGCTATTGCTCGGCCGGGGCCACCATTGAGACTCGTTGAATGCACTCCATCCGGAGCCGAAGCCGCGACACACCACCCTCCTCATCAGCGACCAGGATCAGACGGGTTACCTGGATCTCCCTTCCATGGCTGGGCGAGACATTGACAACTCACACGTACGCGACCTGTGGCCCCGGACCTCCGCCCCTCCTTATTCACTGCCCCGGTCTGGAGGGCTCCTGGGTATATAAACTGGGAGCTCGGTAACTTTTCCATGAAGGGCACACTTCTGAGGGCAATCTTGGCTCCCACAAGACCTCCCCTCGCTGCTCGCAGTAGCGGGTCCCTGCCTCGGCTCAAGGTTTTGTGCAGCTCAAGCTCTCGTGTCCCCGGCGTTGGCATCCGGCACAGCACTTGGAGCGCCCGCCACGCCACCACCCCGCTTCGAATTCGCCCTAATCGCCCCCTCCTGTTCGTGCGCTGCGCCGGCAGCTCCGCCGCCGAGATGAAGACGGTCGACACCACGGCCCGCCTCGCGGAGTTGAGGGGCCTGATGAAGGCTCGCAACATCGACGTCTACAGTAGGCACACCTGGCTCCCGCCTCGGCCCAAGAGCCGCTACTGACGCTTCTCCTGCCGCCTCCCGCTCATGCAGTCGTACCCACCGAGGACGCCCACTCGTCCGAATACATTGCCCCGTGCGACGCCAGGCGCGAGTACATTTCCGGCTTCTCAGGCTCCGCCGGCACCGTCATCGTCACCCTCGAAAGTGCCGCGCTCGCGACCGACGGCCGGTACTTCAGCCAGGCTGCCACCCAGCTAGACAAGAACTGGGAGCTCCTGAAACAGGGCCAGCCCGACGTCCCTACCTGGCAGGGTTGGACCGTGAACCACGTTGCCGGCGGTAAGACCGTCGGTGTCGACCCCTCGGTACTCTCTAGCTCTCAGGCTCGGGACCTGAACGATAAGATCAAGGACAACGGCGGAAAGGAGCTGGTCGCCGTCTCGGAGAACCTGATAGACCTTGTTTGGGGCAGGTACAGGCCAGCCCGGCCAAGCAACTCTATCGTCCTCCTCGAACAGCAGTACACGGGCAAAGACACGCAGACGAAGCTTAAGGAGCTCCGAGCCGAGCTCGAGAAACAAAAGCTGTCTGCCTTCGTCGTCTCGGCGCTGGACGAGATCGCGTGGCTTTTCAACCTGCGAGGGAGCGACGTGCCCTACAACCCCGTCTTCTTTTCCTATGCCGTCATCACCGCCGACTCGGCTACGCTCTATGTTGACCCTTCGAAGCTTAGTGCTCAGTGCCACAACTACCTGGCCGAGAACAGGGTCGACATCAAGCCCTACGACAGCATCTTTGACGACTCGAGGGCCCTTGCCCAGACCGTCAGCGCCAAGGGCGATGCGGGCAAGGAAAAGCCTAAGAAGCTCGCCATCTCGAAAAAGACTTCTTGGGCTTTGAAGCTTGCTCTTGGCGGAGACGGCGCAGTTGAGGAAGTGAAGAGTCCCATTTGCGACTCCAAATCCATCAAAAACGAGACCGAGCTGGAGGGCATGCGGCAATGCCACATTCGAGATGGCGCCGCGCTTACTGAGTACTTCGCCTGGCTTGAGGACCAGCTGGTGGGCCAAAGGACCGTCCTTGACGAGGTTCAGGGCGCCACCAAACTGTTTGAGATACGGAGCAAGCGCGCCAACTTTGTTGGTAACTCGTTCAACACCATCTCTGCTTCAGGAGCCAAGTATGTCACCCTTCCCCCATTGCCTTTCTCCAAAAGCTATAGTTTGAAATGAACCTCACATTTTTTCTGCGACGCAGCGGCGCCATAATTCACTATGGCCCAGAGGAGGACAGCTGTGCCAAGATTGACCCCAACGCAGTTTACCTCTGCGACTCGGGCGCCCAGTACCTGGACGGAACTACGGACACCACGCGAACACTTCACTTCGGCACTCCTACGGATGTTCAGAAAAATGCGTACACGCTGGTGCTCAAGGGTCATATCGCCCTGGATCAGGCCATCTTTCCGAGAGGAACCACGGGCTTCTCCTTGGACTGTCTAGCTCGCCAATTCCTCTGGGTAAGTCTTCACGCCCTTCTGAGCCGTTTGTACTTTAGATTCAGCTCTGACCTTTTTGCAGCAAGAGGGACTGGATTACCGTCACGGCACCGGGCACGGAGTGGGTTCATATCTGAACGTGCACGAGGGGCCCATCGGAATTGGAACAAGGAAGCACTACGCCGAAGTGGCCTTGGCCGCGGGCAACGTGACCTCGATCGAGCCGGGCTTCTACGAGGACGGCTCGTACGGAATCCGTCTTGAGAACATCGCGATTGTGCGCGAAGTCAAGACGAAGCACCAGTTCGGCGACAAGCCGTACCTGGGGTTCGAGTACGTCACCATGGTGCCGTTCTGCCGCCGGCTGATTGAGCCAAGCCTCCTGAATGCCAAGGAGAAGGAATGGCTGAATGATTACCATGCTCTGGTGTGGGAGAAAACGAGCGGGGTTTTCGAGGATGACCCCTTGACGACTGCCTGGCTCAAGAGGGAGACCCAGACGTTCGAGTGACGGACGTGTTCATTACGAAGGCACGGGGCGCTTCCTCTATGTGTGTTCTAGTGGCTTCAAGATACCGTGGCTCATCCTGATCGTCTAGCCTCGTATTCTTAAAGCCAAATTTACTCAAAAATGAGCAAATGCGGACAGAGCAAAGGAGACCCCAAACGAAAGCTTGAAAGGCGTTTTGTGGCGGAGTGCGGACAGAATGCGTGATGACTGCACGCGCTCCTTGAGACGAAATTGGTGAATCAAGTCTATACCGTATCTTGCAGCAACCTTGGGGGGCGGTGTGTTAACAGTGAGCACATTGCTATTGTTCACTGAAATGGTAGAGTCGCTTACTTGGAAGGTCACAATTGAGATGCCGAAGAGGAGGACAAGAGTCCGAGAAAAGACGCTGACAAGAAGGCCCGTCAAGAATCCTGGAGTGGCTGTTGTTAGAATCATTAAGAAACACTAAGCAGTCAACCGCAGCGAAGAGGCGATAAAGCAGGAGTCCCGACTCATACCCGAAAGGCTGCCTCCTGAGATCTGACTGAGAACCTCGGAATTGACGAAACCGTCCTCGCTGTCGACCTCTTGCCTGAGTGCCGAGGGCACGGCATTCGAAGCGGGGTGGTGAGCATCAAATCTCAATGGGTGACAGCGACTAGTGAAGGTGTGGTGTCCAATGCCCAGTGATACGCCGACCGCCAGGGGCAAGGCCCGTGAGGTCAGGGCCCGGCGGCACAGGACTGCCGTGGCCATGGTCTTGTGAATTCAACGGTAGCCTGTTTGAAAGCTAGACCAGATCTATAATATCTGTTCGGATTTCCAGCTCGGGGCTGGTGGTCGTTGCTGAAATGAGGCTCTGCTGTGAGGCCAAGACCCAGATCCAGCACTTCCGCTTCAAGGAAGGATGACGTCGGGGGAGGGAGGGCAGCTGGAGCTAGTGTGGGTCTGCACCGCTCCCTGGTCGGACAAATGGGTGGCGGCAAGGGGGAGAAGTGCCCTATGCTGTTTTGTCCTTGCCCGGTTTCCTAAACCCTAATTGCCCCTTTCATTTTTTTTTTTTTTTTATCATGCTATAGATACTATACTGCCCTTGAAGGTGATTGAAATCTTCAATCAAATTACGGATGGGCAATACAGTTTCGTGGTCGTTTCTGGTTGGCAATTATAATTTTGGCGCCTCCTTGCCAGATACGGGGCAAGACCCTAACCCGCTGTACCCAGCCAGACGCGTCGCGTCTGGACCCGGACCCCAGATTTAGCTCGAACTCTCTGAATGTTTATAACCTTGCAACCTGGCCACCCGACGAGCACGACTACGGATTACTACATAATCGGCCGGTTGCCGCGCGCCTTTTATCAGACCGAAAGCAAGAACATAATAGGCTAGAGCGGACTGACTCGAATAATCGCAGCCTTATCTACACCATCCGGGAGACACGACTGGACAGGCAGTAGCCAGCGAAGGCACGCTCACGATGCCGCGCCCGTTGCGATCTCGAGTCGCGCCCGCGAAGCCGGCTCCGACTGCCGAGGCGGGCCGGGCGCCGAGCGCGCGGCTCAGAGCAGGCCCAGCATGGGACAAGGGCAGCGCGTCGAGCAGCGAGATGAGCGACATCTACGGTGTGAGCGACAGCGAGCTTAAGAGGATCGCAGCCGAGCGCGCCTCCAAAGCAGCCCCCGCCCCCGCGGCACCGGCTGCGACAGAAGCTGCGCCGACACAACCACAGCCCGCGGCTGCCGCAAAGTCGCGCGTGGACGCCCAGAAGACGGTGGCGCTGACCGACTCGAGGCGCCGCCGCGACACGGCCATGAGCCGTCTTGACGATCTTACTTCATCGTCGACGCTGGAGCAGCGGCCACGACCGCAGTCAAGGGGTAGAAGGACTAGTCGGCCGCTAGCTCGCGGTCGGAGGGGCGCCAGCGCCACACGGAAGACACAAACAAGACATCGCGCCGACGTGTCTGGGCTCGATATCATGGACGACTCAGAGTTATTTGGTGATCTCGACCTGGACGCAGATATCGACTCCAGTAGCGTGGAGGGCGAAACTACGGCATACGGTTATCGCTCAGCCGACACCTCGTCGTTCAACATCGCGATGTTCAAGCGCGGACGCTCTAGACAATCGAGCGTCGCGGGAAGGGATGACGCACCCATCCGACCGAGCAGCCGCGGCCCAAACACGCCGGGCCTCAGCTCGACGTTCAACCTTGGTACTTTCAAAAGGCGGCCTCGCGAGCGCAGTATCTTGGGCACCGGAAGGAAGGAGCGCGCAGAGTACACCGACACAGAGCCCGCACCGGCCAGCGATGACGACGGAGCAGTTGAGAGCGAGCCGGATCCAGACTTGGAACTGCCGGATATTGAAGCTGCATCCCCCAGTCGCAGAAGGACACGAAGCTCTGCCGCGGCTGCTGCTGCTACCCGTGATTCACTGCCTCCAATGGACCCTAGCCCTGCCGGAGACTCCCGCAAGAGGAAATCCACCGACGCGCAGGAGGGATCCTCAAAACGACCGGCATTGACATCCAGCGATGATGTCCACCAATCCGTCGAGAGCGAGTCGGAACTGAGTCCACCACCCCTCAGCGACTCGGCGTCCACACCACCGCATGTGCCCCCTGTGTACGATGACGACGAGGACATCATGGCCCCGCCAGCCAGCAGCAGTGCCTCCTCGGACGGCAGCCCCGGGTTCTGGCCCCCGCTTAGGGGTGTGGCCGCTAGTAGAGCGCGCAGGGGCCGCTCGAATAGCAGGCGCAGGACACCGGCTGCGATGGACGACGACGACGCAGCTTCCGACATCTCGTCGCCACCCTCACTGACACACTCGCCCAACTACACATCGGCGAGGAACAAGGGCAAAGGCCGCGCAGCCGCCGCCGCTCAACATAGACGCTCGCCTGACAAGCTCACCACAGCCGAACTCACGTCGATGTTACCGCGTAGGAGACGAAGAGCCGCGAGCAATGCGCCTGATGACGACGACCACGAGATCGACGCGCTGGCAGTCGCGAGGGGGGCCGACGAGCTGGCATACGGCGGAGGATCGAGAGTGACTCGGTCCTCAAGGAGACCCACGCGACCCCTTGCCGAGTCTAGCAACGCCTCGCCTGCCAAGGGCCCGAACGCTCCGAGGGGAGGTGGAGGTGGAGGTCGGAAGGGGAACAGACGAACATATGGCTCCCGCGGCGGTCTCGCGACTGGCTCAGACAAGGAGAATCAGTCAGCGGCCGCCGCGGCGGGCGAGGAAGGGAACACGATAACCGTGGCAGATGAAAGCTCAGAAGTGGTGCTTGATGACACCTTTGACACCACCGCGGATACCGTCGTGCCGCCGCCGGACCTGGGCGAGGAGCTTAAGAATGCCGCGAAAAAGTTCAAGGAGGTGGACAAGTGGGAGCTCGAGTTCGAGGAGATCACGGAGCCCTCCTCGCCGGGTATCGACGCGCGATAAGAGACCTTACTCTTGTTCAATGGCTCTACGGTCCACGAAATACAGTCCACGAAATACGGTCCACGAAAACTAGAGACCGTCACGATTTGTCTCGAGATGAATCCCTGAGTTTGTTACTTTGTGAGGAACCTTGCCACTGGATATTCCCGTGCTTTTCTTCTGCTTTGTATATACGAAGCCCCTACACTAGCTTCTACGCAGAGATGACTTTTTGCTATGCTCGGATCAACCCACAGGTTATGTTGCATTGCTTGGAGTCATGTATCTTGTTCTTCACGAGATGGCATTGTTGAAAGCCCTGAGAAGATTGAGTTATACCCTGAAACCCTTTTAATTTCATGTTTTTCGTTTTCTTTACGGATCACAGTAGGCAGAATAAATTTGCGGCAACAATAAAACAAGACAAAGATGCCCGCAGCGTCGAGGGACATGACCAAATACCAGACAGACATGATCTGGTCTGCTTGAACCCTGAACGCGACCCAACCTCGAAATCTACAACCAGACGCCCGAACGCCAATTTCCAAACCCAGCCGACGCCACCGGTTCGCGAAGAGAAAAGACTATTGTCTCATACTGGAGGTCAAGTCCTTTCTGGATTTTCAGGCTAGACTAAGGTTCTCGAGATCGTGCTCGACAACGGGGAGCAGCTCTGCGACTTGGTTGGAGTCCCTGAGCGCCGTCGTTATAGCGTCGGGGAGCATACCCTTCATCATGAGGCCCTGTCGTTGCGCGCATGCGACAAAGGTGTTAGTCCCTTAGGTCAGAGAGCTAGCAAAATTCCACGTTTGCGTGCACAATCATAAAAAAACTCACCCTCTTGACGTTCTCAAACTTGTCCTCCTTGGCCGTGTACTCGCGGACGACGTCGCCCGTGTCAAAGTCGACGTAGACGCGCGTGTCGCGGACGCGGACGACGACATTGTCGAGGCGCATGTAGAGGCGGGCGAGCAGCAGCATGCGGTGCTCCATGACGCGGACCTTGACGCTGTAGAGCGAGATGCCGTTGTCGTCCAGCTCCGACTCGTACAGCACGACCTCGTCGAAGAAGAGGATCGGGTCGCGGCGCTTGAGCAGCTCGAGCGGGATGAGCTTCTGCGGCTCGCTGCTGCTGAGCTTCTTCTGCTGCTGCTCGCCTCCTGGTGTCTCGCTGCCGCGGTAGTCGGTGCTATAGCTCCAGTCAAAGGGCTTGACGACCTCCTGGATGCCGGCGCTGGTGCGCTCGCGCGACGACGACCACTCGCCGGCGTAGGCGACGCGCAGCATGCCCCTGTCCGTCTTCTCGACCCGGTCCAGGGCGGCCTCGGCCGTGAAGGCGATCTGCCACCCGGAGGGCGCGTGGCGGACCGAGACGAGGTTGTCACCAAAGATCATCTCGGGGATGGGGATGCCGACGCGGGCGGCCATGTCGTCGATGGGCCCGCTCTTGGAGATGGGCAGCTTGCGCGACGACACCTCGAAGCTACCCTGCCGGTGCACCTTGGTCGCCTGGTCCAGCAGCGACGGCGTCGGGAACGGCTCGCGCATTGACGTTACGTGGAGCGCCATTGTGTTGCGTCTTCGGCTTATTGGATTGGGCCTTGTTGCTTCGCTTCACTTGCGCGCTCACCACCGGAGATGGACAACCGGATATGAGTTGATCCTCCAAAGAAGGCGTTCAGGTAGCCACCACTTCGCCTTCGGAGAGAGATGGGAGACCCTTGCAATGGGACGTCTTGCCCTCAAATCCAAGAAGACAAAACAAACTGAATCAATAAAGGCTGTAATCTAGAAAGAAACAGACCCTCTGGCTCACTCGTTCGTCGTCTTGCAGCGACGAGCTGGTGCTCATGTGTTCATCCAATCAATTCATGGTGATCGCTGTCTTCCATCTTGATGCTGATTGAGGGGCTGTTTTGGTGGGGTTGTGCTGGATGCCGGACAGTTTTCAGCGCGCCTGCCACTATGGAGCCCCTGGCTCGGAATCCTCAATACGTCAGTTGAGCATCCGCCAGCGACCATGATCCCAGTGACCCTAGAGAGCACTTCGAGAACACAAAAATGCGACGGCACCGCTCAGAGGCTGCTAAACAACGGTGCAGGATGAGTGCCTCTATGCCGGGTGTCACGAACAGATCATAATTATCCTTTGCCTTTTTACGTCTGCTATAGACGGCGCTTTCCCCAATCTTGGACCTGGGCTGCGTTTTTAGAAGCCGCCATGGCTGTTTCTTGCTCCATAAATTATCACTTCATACCATTGGAGACTGAGGTTGATGGCTGGACAAGGTTTGCGAGCCTACCAACGCAAACAACCTTCCAAGGGCATTTTTTCTAGACTCGCCGCAAGACCTAAATATTACCACTGCCGCATTTCTCGGAATGTCGAGTCGAAAGCCAAGCCGGGGTGCTCTTGTGTATAGTGACCTTCGTCTCCTCGTTTTGATCAGCTTTTGCCTTGCTCGGTTACGAGTGAGGCTTCCACTGAGAGCCCTGTTTGACCCGGTACCAAAGGGAAACCTCCTATCAAGCCCCTGGTGGGCAACGACAGAAACAAGCAAAGCAACAGTTCGAGGCGCGAGAGCAGAATGGCGACCACACGCGCCGACGAGACACACATCGCGGGAAATGTGGGCAACAAACCGATCTCGGACGTGCAAGACTTCCGGGAGTTCTTTATCTATTACCTGAATGACAATGGTGAGATTTGCAAGATACGTCGGTTCCGCTTCAAAGTTGCACCGGAGAATGCAGGCAACGAAACCCGCGCCCCGTCGGCCGACAGGCAACAGAACAGCCCGCAGCGCCGCCTTGGCTGGCACGATGTGCCTCCCGGGACGGTGAGAAAGGAGGATATCGAGGCTTTTACTCGAGAAGTTCTCCGGAAACGGTGTCCGGACGAGATCGTTATCCCTCCCCTGCCTCCCAGACCATCACGATTCCGGAAGCTCTTCCCTGACCGCGAAGGAGACACAATCAGCGAGGAGAGCTATAAGAAAGAGCCAGTTCAAGAGGCTGCGGTGGCGTGTAGTATGAAATACCGGGCGGACCTAGTGATCAGGTCCATCTCCCGGGATAGAGGCGTCCGGAAGCCGACGACGACTAGCGTTCGGCCGAGGTGTCCGTGGCGAGCGCAGGACGGTGCGGGTGCCCCAACCCTCCACAGCCAGTCTCGTTCTCAGAATGGATATCCCGATAAGGCTGGAACGGTGGCCAATACACCCAACACGGTACGAAATCCCCCACTTCGTTTAGATACAAGGGGGTGAAGTCTCAGCACTAACAGGGTTCGGTGATCAGAATGCCCGCCGGCCGTTTGGGACCAATCCAAGTCTGTGGCCAGATGCTCGCAATCGGCTAGTCGAAGGCTCGTCGGAACCGGCCACTACGGCCTCGGTCGGCATCATAATCGGCCTCGGAAACCTCTGTGGAAAGAAGCGGGAGAGGTGGATGGTGCCGTAAGTAGCTTATTGACGTCTCGCCGCATCCACGTCCTTTATGCAGTAAGGGTTGCTGACAGGACATGGTCCGCTGGAATCAAAGTGACTGGCGTCGCCACGCGGCGGCCTAGAGTCTGGGCATCCAAGCTGGCTCTCGGGGGCACGAGCCGAAGCGTCGATGATTGAGAAAATAGGGGTTCAAAGTCCAAAGTGCCCCCTGCCGCTGGGGGGCAGGAGACCGGCCGAAGAGACGAGAGTCACGAAGCGAGGGGAGGGAGTATTGGGACATATAATAGCGTGCTTATTTCCTACGTGCAGAGGCGGGAGTTGTGTATTTGCTTGCTCGTCAAGTTGGAGTTGTTTGGTTCATCTTTGAGGGCGAGATCGTCTTGTTGTTTGATGCCGAGCTCAGGGATGGAGGGAGCTGAAAGGCGGGGCGGAGAGCTCAATGAGGGTAGCTCGGGAACAGTTACTATGGCAACCACCAAGACTCGGCGGCTGCATGCACACAAACAACGGGAACGACGACAGGGGATGGATGCATGGAATAAATAATACAGACCACATCCAATTGACCGACATTGCAGTTGCATGCAAATCGTCAGGTCTTGGGAAATCCAGACTTGCAACCACCACCACCACCACCAAGACCAGCCTCCGATTTTGTCTCTTTCTTTTCGCAAGTTGCTTTAATCTCTTCACGGTCCTCCTTGACACCGCACCACACACCGCATCTTCACGACAGCCTACCATGGCAACACGGGCGCTAGAGTCCCGCTTCGAGCGGATGTCGGTCAATGACGAGAATGACCCCGAAAATGGAGGCAGGACCTACCAGAAGTCCAAGGTCAGTTGCAGTTGGCAGACGAGGAGCAGCACGAGACAAAAGGACTGCTTGTGAAGCTCACACCATGGCCTCAACTGCACAGGTCATCGCGACATCATCCCAAGCCACCGGCCACGGCAGCAGCGCCAACGGCACCAGGCCAAACATATTCAAGGTTGCCCTGCAGACGCAGAGCGCAAACACAGTCACGTCGGTAACACTGCCGTCACAGGCGGCACAGAGGAAGGGCGCTGCGGCTGCGGCCGCCGAACGGGCGTCCTCACGCAGCTCCGACGAGCTCGCGTCGGGCTCGGGGGCAGAGAAGCAGCAGGACCAGCTCTCGTCGGTTCCGAAGCAGTTCCACCTGGGCATGTTCGAGATCGGGCGGCCGCTGGGCAAGGGCAAGTTCGGGCGCGTGTACCTGGCACGAGAGCGGAGCAGCGGCTTCATCTGCGCGCTCAAGGTGCTGTACAAGTCGGAGCTCTCAACCGGCAGCGTCGAGAAGCAGGTGCGGCGCGAAGTCGAGATCCAGACCAACCTGCGCCACCCAAACATCCTCAAGCTGTACGGCCACTTCCACGACAGCAAGCGCATCTTCCTCATCCTCGAGTTTGCCGCCAAGGGCGAGCTGTACAAGCACCTCCGCCGCGAAAACCGGTTCCCCGAATGGAAGGCAGCCCAGTACATCGCCCAAATGGCCAGCGCCCTCCGCTACCTACACCGCAAGAATGTCATCCACCGCGACATCAAGCCCGAAAACATCCTGGTCGGCATCCACGGCGAGCTTAAGATCTCGGACTTTGGCTGGAGTGTCCACGCACCTAACCGCCGCCGCGCCACCCTCTGCGGCACCCTCGACTACCTGCCCCCGGAGATGATCAACTCGGGCACCAAGGACAAGACCTACGACGAGAAGGTTGATCTCTGGAGTCTCGGCGTCCTCACCTACGAGTTCCTCGTCGGCGAGGCTCCTTTCGAAGACACCCCGGTCATGACCCACAGGAGGATAGCAAAATGCGACATGACAATTCCGTCGTTTGTGAGCCCCGAGGCTCGCGATCTGATCAAGAAGGTGTGTATCTTGCCATTTCTTTTCGGCCTTATCCTCTTCGCGTGGAAAGATTCTAACAACCCTCTCTCATTCTTAGCTCCTCGTTCTGGACCCTGAAAAGAGGCTTGGGCTCGATGCCATCCAGGAGCACCCTTGGATCATCAAGCACTGCGTCAAGGGGGAGCGGGCCTCGAACCGCGAAAAAGCCTCGTCACGAGATTAATGAACTAATGACGCATGCATTTTTCTTCCTTTCCTTGTTTTATTCATCCTCATCCTCACCCTCCCCTTTTCTTGTTATCGTAAAGGGGAGCAGGCGTTCTGGGCTATATCATGGTGTTGATGATGCTTTTTATATGTGCGTCTTTTGCGCTGGGGGTTTCGGAGTTTTTCCAGCTGGGACTAAGGTTGTTGACGCACTACATGGCTCCGATCGATGGCAATGAATGGCGAGCATACCGCGATTTCATGGTGATAATATTACAAAGATTACAACACGGCATGGCATGACTTGGGTTGTCATTACCGATATACTTCGTCAAACGGCCTTGTGTCTGCGAAACAGGAGTCCCAGACCTGGTTCACGACTTTGCTGGCATGCTCTTCGTCTTTGCAGGTTGGCCGCGCCATGACCGATTGTATCGCCCGCGACCGGACGCAGTTTTGGAACTGTTGTGTTAGGGTCCAATGGCCCCTCGTAAACGCCTCTCGCGTCCACCTGCACTCGCCGCTGAGCATGGACGCCCGGATCTATGAGGAAGCGGCGGGGTAAAAGTCAGTGGGCTGAGCGAGCAAGAGGGGAGGGGAAGACCAGGATCATCAGTCAATACCTCTGTGCAGGCGGCCTGCTTCAGGTCCTTGCGCCCGCCAAAGTCGACCTTCCAGCGCAGGTGGTCCCAGGCGTGGACCATCTCGTGGGCGAGGGTGTCCTCGAGGTGCTTGCGGTCGCGGACGTTGTTTGCGCAGATGAGGATGCCGTGGTCCGGGCTGAAGCCGCCGCCCTGGCGCAGCACGCGGCCGTCCTCTGTCAGGCGTGCGGGGCAGCGGCGGCAGACGACGTTTGAGGCGTCCAGGTGCCCGTTGAGCGAGGCGACGCGCTCCTGCATGAAGCGGACTATCGGGCTGAAGGTGAAGATCCAGTCGCGGTACTCCTCGCAGCGGCGGCAGTCGCGCGCCTCGTTCTCGCGGTTGCGCCACTCGCGGTAGTGGACCCGGCCCTCGTCCGTCATGCGGCCCGACAGGATGTTGAAGTAGTTGACCCACCACTGCGTCTTGGGGTCGAAACCCGTCCGCGCCGGGTCGTTCTTGCGTATGCCCCCTATGGCGACGCCCTCGCCGCCCCCTGCCGGCGCCGCGGCGGCTGGTGGCTGGGGTTGTGAAGGCTGTTGCGCCGGGGTTGTTGTTGATGACGACATGGTGCTGGTGTGTCGTGACTTGTCGAGCTGTTCGCCCGGAGGGGATTCGAGGTCAGGCGAGGCTGTTGATCGCCCTCGGAGGCCGACTCCGACAAGGTGTGTGCCGGGCGCAGGAAATCAGACGTCAGGTGTCAAGCCAAGCCTCTGCGGTTGGGAGCCTCGTGCCAATGTGCAGAAATTAGCGAAGAAGACAGGACCAGATAAAGAAGAAATTCGAATAGATAAAGCTGAACTCGAAAACCCCAAATAGTAACCGACTCCTTTTCCAACTTGCTTTGTTTTTTTTACTTCCCGCCTGCTTCACCCAAGCGCATTTGCTGCTGACTGTTGTACTTCTTCATTGATAATTATTATTTCGTCGCCTCCACCTGCTTCTCGCCTTTCTCGTCGATGTCAATTGGCTTTCCGCTGGCGGGCGGTGAACGCCATTGGCACTGATTCTGCCCCGACTCCGGCGGCCGCGAAGCTCTGCGTAATTGGCGGGGAACACTGCCCAGAAACTGTGCGAGTAGGGAGTCGAGTGGGCGCTCCATCCCGCATCGTACAACACACAACACAGCGGCCTACACGCCCTTGCAGTGACACATCAGGCCGGGCCGCAGCAGGGAAAAAAAACCAAATAAATAAAAATGGATCCTGAGGGCGTCGAACGACCCTGTGAGAACAAAACCCCAGTCATTCTGCTTTCCAGCCTCTGAAGCTATGGCGTGTCGTTGCCAGCCTGGCTATGCGATCAGTGGAGATGACCTCGACTTTTCAGCTGCTCTTTTTCACGCCAAATAGCGATTTCTGGGACTGAAACAAGAAGACTTACGCATTTTGCATCAGCAGCGATGAGGGGTCATCGAACCCACCACGGCACAGTGGTGCTAAAGCTGGGTAGGTCTTCAGTCTTCAACATTGGACGTGCTGCTTGCATGTTTCTGGGCCGCCGATCCCGCTGAGATCAGTTGAAAGGCCCCCCCTTTTTCCTTTCGATGAACTCACCACCAACATAAAAACAAACTTGTTTTTGTGCAGGCACCAGCTCGATCGTGGATGAAAAGACACGAAAGCCCCTGCTATCAATCCTAACCCTAATCGTCGAGACGGCTGTTCAGCTAAGGGAAGATGGCTATAAGGTCGTCATCGTTTCGTCGGGCGCCATCGGTGTCGGCCTGCGCCGTATGGACATAGCTGAGCGCCCAAAGAAGCACCTCTCCAGGCTTCAGGTGCGTTAATCCTGCTTCCTTTACCAATTCGGGGCAAGAGATACCAAAAAAAGACCACCTGGGCGTATATAACAAATAACCCTGCTAACACCAAAGGTCCTCCTCCTCCGGAACCGCAATGTTTAGGCTCTAGCTGCCATTGGTCAATGCCGTCTCATGAGTCTATGGGACAGCCTCTTCACCCAGCTGAGGCAGCCTATTGCCCAGATCCTGCTCACCAGAAATGACATTGCCGACGTACGTTCAATAATGTTAAGTTGCATTTGTGCAATGAAATGCTGCTCATCTCTCCGTCAGGGATTGCCCTCCCAGGGGCTTGCAGTGCAGGTCAGGGGTAGCACAGCCAGTAGCCAGTGCTAAAAACCACTTCTCTATCAGAGGACGAGATACCTCAACGCACAAAACACCGTCATGGAACTGCTTGATATGGGCGTCATCCCTATCGTCAACGAGAATGACACCCTCGCTGTGTCCGAGATCAAGTTTGGCGATAACGACACGCTATCTGCTATCACCGCCGCCATGGTTCACGCCGACCTACTCTTCCTCATGACCGACGTCGACTGCCTTTACGACAAGAACCCTAGGACGTTCAAGGATACCGCAAAGCCGATCCATGTCGTCGAAGATATCAGTGCTCTTGAGGCTGACGGTATGCTTTCTGCCATCCCCTTGCATAGCGATGGCTAACAACATCTTCCAGTCTCGTCCGCCGGCAGCTCGCTCGGCACAGGCGGAATGTTCACCAAGATTGTGGCCGCAAGGCTGGCGACCTCGGCAGGTGTCACCACCATCATCGCCAGGGCCTCCAACCCAGGCAATATTCGGTCTATTGTCGAGTACCTAGAGAAATCCTCGTCAGCCGCCCACGCGGACGGCGGCAGCAGCGGGGATACGACGCAGGAGGCTGTCGAGGAGCCTCCGCTGCACACGCGCTTCCTGCCGTCAACAGACCCGATCCGGGACAGGTCCTTCTGGATCCTGCACGGGCTCAAGCCCCACGGGACCATCTACATCGACCAGGGCGCCTATCGCGCGCTGCTCGACAAGGCCGGCCTGCTCCCCGTCGGCATTGTCGACGTCGAGGGCTCCTTCGCGCAGCAGGAGGCCGTCCGTCTCGTGGTCGTCGACAAGAAGCTGTCGAGCCCCGACGCCGAGGGACGGCTCTGGGAGGGCCCCGCGGCCGAGGTCGGCCGCGCCCTCGTCAACTACTCGTGGTTCGAGATATCCAAGATCAAGGGGCACCAGAGCGCCGAGATCGGACAGCTGCTGGGGTACGCCGACAGCGCCTACGTCGCGCAGCGGGAGCACGTTTGTTTCTTTACGAGGGAGAGCCGGCCTGTATCCCCTGTCCACGACACCGATGGGATAACCAGGGGCATTGGCGGGTACGAGGCCGCACCCTGAACAAGGGATGTGTGCGCCCTGGCGAGACTTTGGTTTTTTTTTTTGGAAGAACGGAGTGGGAGGAGCAACATACAGCAGAGGAAGGGAATGTCATGTTTTGTAAAGATCTGTTTGGGTTGGTGGTTTGGTATCTACAGGACGGCACTATTGTTATCGCTTTCGCCAGATGATAATGACCTAAAAATGAAACAAATTCCCGAACGCCGCGACTCCGACACTTTCTTGGGCTTGTGTTTTTGATATCCTTCCCAAGCGAAGAACTTTCCAACAACAAAAGACAACCATCTCTTTAACCAGTAGCAAAGAGAGTGTCCTCGTCCCGGAGGTACTCGCCGCAGTCGGCCTGCCGGAAACATGTGATACCGGTGGGGTCCAGGCGCCTTGCGTCGGCGGTGCTCTTCGCGGTCAAGCCGAAGCCGAGGGGGACATCCTGCATGTTGTAGACGACGATTCCCTGGTGCTCGGGGCAGTCGTCCGTCTGGCGACCGACGTGTGCCTTGACAACTACGAGAATGGAGGACAAGGGCGTCAGTTGTCAGAATGCCCAGCAATGCCAGGGAGATGACGACCAGTTGGGGTGCTTACTGTTGCCGCCGTAAAGGAAGGGCATCTCGCCATTGGACCGGACCCAGATCTTGTAGCGGGCATGCTCGGAGAGGATCGATACTGGAACGACGGGTGGTGAGTAAACCGGCTTGCGTTGCGGACACAGCTGACGGGGTGCTTGCGCGAGACTCACGGGCGGTGATGTGTAGACGGAACTTGCCAGACTATAACGTAGGACGGTGCGGGCATTCCATCAGTATAACTCCGTTCGCATAGCACTTGGGTATCCCAGAGCCTCCGGCGCGGGTCCATCTCACCTTGGTGAACTTGCCCAGGCAGGTGCCCAGCGACATCAGCTTCTCCCTCGCGATTGAGGTCGCCAGGTTGGCTATGCTGAGCCTCACATAGTACCTGGTGCGTCCAGACTCGGTCAGCCGTTTAGTCCCACCCCGCAAGAAAGGCGCCTCGGGGGATGCAAAGAGCGGCTAGACTCCCGACATACACTCTGTCTTTGTGAAGGCGAAAAACGTATCTGTCGCCGTCCTCGAGCGGCGCAATCAGGCTCTTGAGGGAGTTGCCCGTGTAATTGGCCAGCTTGGCCAGCAGGGTTTGCGTTTCCGTGTCCGTAAGGGGCCTCATTTTGGCGGCGTCTTCTCGATCTTCTCTGTGATGCCGGTAGCAGGGGAAATGGCGGCGCAAGGAATCGGCGTCTTGGAAGCCGCCGTTGCGCGACCGAGGAAAAAAAAAGCTCCCCACGGAGCTGATAAGATAAGAGGCCAGTCGGCGGGTGGTTGATTTGGTAGGGTTCCTGTTCCACTTTTAGCCGCAACCCACCCCTGGCCTCGCCCATCAGGGGTTGGACCAACTGGAAGCAACAGGAGCACGCAGAAGTCAAACAAAACGAAACTCTCACTGGAAGTGGTAGGTCTATTGGGCATCAACCCGTCTATGTGCATGTACCCGGGTATCTTTCTATGTATACCATGAACAGAGCTGGCTCCAAAAGGACAAAGGGAATATCAAAGCGGTGGTGTGCTGGTGGGCAGGTCTCTCGATACCCTGTTTGTAGAATCTCCATCCATAACCGTCTTTAGTTCGCGGCTAGAATTCCTGCGGCGTCAGGTGCCGAGCTGTGGTCCATCTTGCCGTCGTTCCTCCGGCGCACTTCGGCGTCTTCGGCCAGTTTCTTGGCGCGCGTCTGCTTCTCATGGTTGATGTAGCTGACGTACCGAAGGCCGCCGACGGAGATGAGACCCATGAAGATTAGGCCAAGGACGCCCCTGCGAATAAGGACCCACCGCAGACCTTCAATGTCGGATTTTGCGTCGCTGGTCAATTTGACACTCATCTTGTAGTTGATTTGTTGAATCTGTGAATTAGGTTAGCAGAGCGAGCATTAGGAGAGCGAAGCAAAAATTATAGGCTTTGCCCACTTACAACGCTCTCGGCCGCCTTCTGCTCCTCCCGAACCGCCATCCTCCGGTCGTTAAACATGCCCTTGACGCTATCATTTAGCGTCAGCAGCTCCTGGTTGAGCGACTGAGTGACAATGTCGACCTCGTGCTGAACGTGCGTGCGCTGCTGGCGCATCTGCTCATCGGCGATCCGGCGGTTGTTCTTGACCTCTGTGCTGAGCTCTGAGCACGCGGCGCGGAACAGGTACGTCTCATTGTCCACGTCACGCCGGCTGACGAGCCCCTCCTGTGCGACATCCAGGTTCTGCGCTAGCAGAGCGCGCACCGCCTTCATGGCCGTGATGGACTGCTCTTGTGTGTATCCCCCTGCCTCGAGTCGCTTGACGAGCGAGTACGTGTCGAAATGGTGCAGGTACGGCGGCGGCGTCAGGTGAGGCGGCTGTTTCTTGATCGATTCGGACGCGCCCATGTGCAGTATTGCGTCCATCGGACCGTTCGCGTGCTTCTTGGTGCCGCCATCGGCAGATGCCGAGTCGGGCTGTTGTGGGGGTGTCTGCACGGGAGCACCCAGCTCGATGACGGGTGGAAGGCCGGAGGCGGCAGCGGTCCCGGCGCGAGCTGTCGGGTCCGTTGTCGCGTTCCCGTTCGGATTCCTCTCGAACGCCGATGTCGGCCTCGGCTTGGGCTCGGCGCGCTTCTGTCTCCTCGTCTGGGCCGTTGCTCCCCCTGACTTGGGCGGTGGGGCAGTTGTGTCCGCGCCGCCGCTCAGCGGCATCGGCTCGACGGCCTTGCCATGCCGGGAGACGAAGGTGGACTGCTTCGGCGAGGTCGCTGAGGCGAAGCGCGCGCCTCGTATGCGTCTTCCCACCTGCGCGGTTTTCCGTGCTGTGCTCCGGCGCGCCAGCTGTGTTGCTTGCGACGCCGACTCGCCGAGACGAGGGGCACGGAAAAGGTGCGGGTACAAGAAAGTCAACCTCGTGGTTGACATGGCGGGAGACGGTTCGTCCGAATTCACGGCATCCGGTGGCGTGTGAATGAAGGAGGTCAAAAAAAGAGTAATTGAATAGGAATCAGTAGATCAAGGTCGCTAGCAGCGCATGTTTGGCAGGCGAGAACATGGCAGCAAATGAAGGTGAAACCAAGCGCAATCAGGGGATCGGTAAATGCCGGCATTTTCTCGGTAGGCACGCCGACGGTGGAGTGTGCCTGCTGTCATTGCAGCAGGCGTCAGTGACGTGTGACGTGTGACGTGTGATTGCGGTGCCCACATTGAAGGGTTAGGGTCACCCGATTCCCCTGAAAGCCCAACCACTGAAACCCCTGAATCCGGTCAGGCCGTCACGAACAGACAGACTACCCACGAGACATTAACCATATTTTGTGAGTACCACGGACGGATACGTTGAGGCTTTTAGAAGATAAGTACGGAAGGACTACGAGTCCGCCGCCTTCCGGCGCTCTAGAACCTGCAACACGTCAGCCGCGCTGTTGACGTCTCCCTTGCGTTTCTTGCCCCCGCGTTTCCTCTTCGCCTTGCCGCCACCACCTTGCCCATCTTCGCCTTCGTCACCCCACGCAGATAGTTTAATATCCCGCTCCTCCATATCCGCCTCATCTTCCAGCCGGTTGGTGCCGAAGCCCATATCCAAATCCTCTGTATCCCTGTTGCTGTCCTGCAACATCTTCTTTAGGCGTGCTTCCCTCTCGGCCGCCTGCTTTTCCTCTTCTGACTTGGCTTCGGCGTTGAGTGCCTTGGCCTTCCGTAGAGCGGCTAGGACTGCGGGGTCGTTGGCTGCCGTGATCTTCCGAGATTCTTCCGAGACCAGGCCAGTCTTGGAGTGCTGGAAGTAGTTTTTGGGTGCTGCAGTTGGTGCCTCGGGTCTCTTGGGCGTTGGTGCAGACCCGGATGCTCTGCTGTCCGCGTCTGCCCCATCGCCAGAGATATCCTCAATACCTCTCTTTCTCGAACTTCCCTCATCAGAGGCCGCTTCTCCTTCCTCCTCGGAGCTATCGTCGTCCGAGTCAGAGTCCATTCCGGCAAGCGGGTTGTACTCTCCGACATCGGCAAAAATGTCATCATCGTCCTCTTCCTGCTTCTTCGCCTCTAGCTCCTCTTGCTTTTTCCTGTAAAACTCAGGAACCTCCATCCCAAGTACCTCGGTTTTCTTTTCGGGGACCAAAGCAGGTTTTTCGGTAGGGGAGTCGTCCTTGACAATCTTCCGGACCTTGCGCTTCTCGTGGCCGTCCTCGTCAACGATGATCATGACCTCCCTACCTTTGCTGTCCCGCTCTATCCTTGTGCCAGGCGTCTTTTGTGCTCCAATCTTCTTGAACCTGGTGCCCAGCGTGGACTGCTCCTTTGCCTTGGCGGCTTCTCTTGACGCCTTCAGTTCGGCAAGGAGTTGGTCCCGTGTGCGCCTCCCACCAGGGCCAACTACCTTGGTAGCCAGCTGGCCCTTCTTTTGAGTCTTTTCCCTTGTGACTGCCTGCACCTCTGCCCCTTCTAGTTGCTCGAGAGCATCGTCGACGTCAACACCGGCAGCGGCATCTTCCGCCGCATCGTCCCTCAAGTCGTCCTCCGGCGACTCCTCTTCAGGTCCAGTCTTGCCCTTGCGCGCCTTGGCTAGTAGCTCGAAGTCGAGGCCCTTGGACGGGACGTTGCTCGGCAACTTTGTATCGCCCACCTCGTCTCTTCTCCTCTTGTACGTGTCCTCGTCAATCTCGCCCCTCTCAAAGGACTGCTCGAGGACACGGAGCTTGGCGGCACGGGCCTTGGCCTCCTCCTGCTCCTGTCTGATCTTGGCTCTGTCGACGTAGCCCTGAGCGAGCTTGCTTCCTTTCGGTGCAGAGGTTCGAAGTCGTTTCTGGGGGTGCTCGGCCTGGTCGCGTTCTGCGAGCTGCTTGGCAAAGAGGTTCTGAGTGTTCACGCCCAGCGATCGCGGGGTCATGGGGATGCTTGACTTCAGCCTCGAACCCAGGGCGGCGGCCACGGTGGGCTTTGCGCCGCTGGAAGTGGCATTGGAGGCGTTTGTCGACGAGCCGCCGGTGTTGGTATTCACCAGCCTCCGAAACTGGTCATTGTTCATGTTTGTGATTGGGTCCAGTAGTCGTAATTTGTCGGGGGTCGACGCCGCGGGGTCTGGAATCGGAGTCGAGGCGACAAGTCCGGCACGCATTCCGCGAAGTAAGGTCGGCCGGCGCGTCGGCGGGTCCAGTTGCCTGCCCATTGAACGCAGCTGGCGTGCTGGGGTTCCAGCCCATTGACGGAGTGGGCCGTCGACGCACGTGCCCCCGTGGACCTCGCGTGCAATTCGCGCCACCGAACCCCAGGTCTAAACCACTTAACGCGCTCACACACCTCGCGCGATTTACGGTTTCCGGGGTTCCCGGCGCATTCAGGCCTTCATGTTTTAGCCCTCGTATCGCCGAACCTGCCTCGGCACATCAGGCAACAGGCGTGAGCGCCCCCGACGTCCTACAGCCCAGTCGAGGATGGTTCCGTCACCTGCGTGAACAAACATGAACACCAGTTATGGCACTACCAGATCACAAACCGCTCCCGCCAGTTTATCGCCATCCATAAGTCTCACCCACCATGGGCAGCCGCCTCGAGCAAAATTCGGCCGCGGTGCGGAAGCGGATCGAGAAACATAAATTTACCGACGAGACTGGCGAGGAGTATGAAGCAAGCACTTTTGGCGGGTTTAGCGACTACTTCCGGCGGAAGAAGATCAAACTCCAGAACCTCGACGCAGAGATTCGCGCAAACGCCCCTCCTGGCAAACCCCAGATCTTCAAGGGTGTTGTCGCCCATGTCATGGGCTACACGCAGCCGTCTCTGCAGGTCCTGCACAAGGAGTTGGTCCAACATGGCGCCGGGTTTCTGCAGTACCTAGACTCCAAGACCATGGCCACCCACATCATCGCCTCGGTCCTTCCGCCCAAGAAGGTCGTCGATTACAACAGGTATCGCATGGTCAAGCCTCAGTGGGTTGTTGACTCGATCAGTGCCGGCAAGCTGCTGCCATGGCAAGACTACCGCGTCTTCGACGAGGGACCTGGCCAGAAGACGCTCAGGTTCGACGGTGGGAAGGTGCTCGCAGAAGCATCCCAGAAGTCACAGCTCGGCTATCGAGAGCATACCCAAGACAGTTTCTACACAAAGCAGCTGCAGAAGCAGGCCGCAGAATACATGTCTGCCACATCTTTCAGCCCTGCCTCTGCCACGCCACGCTCGGGGTCTTCGATGTTGCTGGAAGGGAGGGCAGACAATGACGGGCTGGAGAATACGAACCCTGATCATGACATGGTGGATGTCACAAGTCTATCCTCGCCGAGTTCTGCGGCACCCTTGGTCACCATTGAGCCACGACAACACGCTCACGTCATGGCTGCGGTTGACGGCCGTGATGCCGGCACCGTGGCCCGAATCGAAAATGCCGATCCGGGCGAAAATCGGGTCGAGACTCAGCAGCACGAGGCGGCCCCTGAGGACAACAGTAATCGACCAGCTTGGAAACCCATGACGTCGGAGGAGCATAACGCCATGCTTCTCAAAGACCCCAAGATCTGGAAGTCGTCGACGGCAAACCCAGACTTCCTGAAGCAGTTCTATTCGGAGTCGCGCCTCCATCACCTATCGACCTGGAAAGCTGAACTCAAATCGAAGATGCAAAGAATGGCAGCAGACAAAGCAATTTCTGCAAAGCCGACCAAGCGCAAGCCCGGGTCCCGCAGCTACGTCATGCACGTCGATTTTGACAGCTTTTTCTGCGCTGTCTCCCTCAAGAGCGCGCCAGAGTACAAGGCGAAGCCGGCTGTTGTGGCTCACGGTTCCGGGACGGGCTCCGAAATCGCCTCGTGCAATTACCCGGCCCGAGAGTTTGGTGTCAAGAATGGCATGTGGATGAAGCGTGCTTTTGAACTGTGTCCCACTATCAAGGTTCTCCCGTACGACTTTCCCGCCTACGAGGAAGCGAGCCAGCTGTTCTACGAAGCTATCTTGGACGTTGGTGGTGTTGTTCAGAGTGTCAGCGTCGACGAGGCTCTGATCGACATCACAAGCATCGTTCTGAACGAATCAGCTTCCAGTGGAGTCGGCCTCGACGAGGGCAGCGTCTGGAGGGAACAGGAGAAGGCAGACGAGATAGCCTTGGGCCTGCGAACCGAGATCAAGCGGAGGACAGACTGCGACGTCTCTGTTGGCATCGGACCAAACATCCTTATGGCCAAGGTTGCGCTAAGAAAGGCTAAGCCTGCTGGACAATACCAGGTAAAGCCAGAAGAAATCCTCAACCTGATTGGCGAGCTGAGTGTCGAGAGTCTCCCTGGCGTTGCCTACAGCATCAAGGGCAAACTGGAAGAAATCGGCGTTCGGCTTGTCAAGGATGTGCGAGAACTGTCGAGGAATAGACTCGTCGCGATCCTCGGCCCCAAGACGGGCGAGAGGCTCTGGGAATACGCGCGTGGGATCGACAATGCCGAGGTCGGCGACCAGCCCCTAAGGAAATCGGTTTCAGCCGAGGTCAACTGGGGCATCCGGTTTGTCAACCAGCAGGAGGCCGAGGACTTCGTCATGAACCTTTGCAAAGAGCTGGAGAGGCGGCTGGTCAACGAGGGAGTCAAGGGCAAGAGCTTCACGATGAAGATAATGCGGCGGGCGGCGGATTCTCCGCTAGATCCCCCAAAGCATCTCGGGCATGGGAAATGCGACACCTTCAACAAATCGGTCGGGTTCGGGATCGCAACCTGCAGTGCAGATTTCATCGGCAAAGAGGCCGTCTCTATCTTGAGAGGATTCAACTTCACGCCAGGCGATCTACGGGGCATAGGGGTGCACCTGACCAGGCTAGAGCCGATCAAGGGGGCTTCAGCCAGGGGGCCAGAGAGCAGTCAGAAGACGCTCACATTCGGCGCCTTCACGAAGCTGTCTGCGACCAAGAAGCCCCAGACCGACGTCATCGAGGACGACGGCAGAGTCTCCGCCCCCGCAAAGACCACTTCGCCCGGTGCGTGGCGACCCTCGTCCAGCCGAGAGATGTCCGAGGATCCAATCTCGGTCGATCCCGTCACGCCGCGTAAACCGCGTGCTAGCCCTATGCACCCAGCCCTCGCTCTTACCAAGGCCATGGAGGCGGACTCGCAGGCAAGGACGCCCCTGAATGTGAACGGCACCCAGTTCATCATACCTTCTCACCCCGATCCCGAGGTCGTGGCCGCACTGCCCAAGGATATCCGCAGCAGGCTGCTGGCACAAAAAAAAAAGCCATCCGGCACGTCGATCCTGCGTGAGGAGCCGTCTAGAGCTATCTCGAGGTCACGAACGGGAAGCCCTACAGCTCGTGAGGACGATGGAGTCCCAGATATCGACCCCGAGGTCTTAAATCAGCTACCAGACGATGTAAAGGCCGAGGTGCTCGCGGCCTCGAAGCGACGGGGCGGCCAAACCCTGCTGCCACAATCGCCTCGGAAGGATCGTGTGATCAATGTGCCACCACAGCGTACAACGCCTACGAAGAGAGGCCGCGGGATCCGAGACATGCTCAGTCGGGAGCGCGAGCGACAAAATGATGCCGAGGCGGGTCTGCTCCAAACGAACCTCGTGACAGCCGTATCCCAGCGCGGAAATAACCGCGCGAATGCTGCTTATGACGACCTGGAGGGTATGGACACAGAATCCTTTGCCGCGCTTCCAGAGGAAGTGCGAAAGGAAGTAATAGCCGACCAGCGGCAGCAGCGGGCGGCGCAGCAAGGGGACGTGGCCATGGACGTGCCTCCAAGACTTGAGGCGACGGCAGAACCAAGGAACGAGAGGGAAGCGGACGTAGATGAGGAATTAGGAGAAGCCGAAGAAGAGGGAGAAAGGGGTTGGGAGGAAGAACAAGAAGTGGGGTACGAGTATATGGAGGAGGAAGAAGAAGAAGAAGCGAAACTGAAGTTCCCAGACCGTCAGCCGCGGATAGGGTTCACACAACAGTCGCTAACATCCTTGTCTGAGATAAAGACCATGCTGCACCTCTGGCACCAGGACACGCTGGACACTGGACCACACCAGCGCGACATGGGTATGCTCGGAGACTACCTCACCAGGGTGGTGCTGGAAGAGAGGGACATGGAGAAGGCTCAGCTCCTGGTGGCCTGGTTGGACTGGCTAGTCGAAGAAGACGAAGGCACAGGCGAGGGCAAAAGGCAGTGGCGGTTCATGGTACAAAGCGCTCGGAAGAGCGTCCAGAAGGCCATGCAGAAGAGAGGGCTTGGTCCATTGAGGCTGTGATAGACCATCATGGCCAGTTGGGCACACAGAAGCAGGCCGGGCGCATATAATATCGATACCCTAACGTAATTCAAGACGCTATAATCCATTTATGTGCCAGATAATGCAAGCCATCGCCACGCTAATACTTTTTCACCGAAAACATTACAACTAGCTATGTTGGATATATAGAGATCTATGTGTGTGTGTGTGTGTGTGTGTTGTCTATGTGACGGACCCCTCGATGAGAGATGATTTTAGGTGAGTATGCGCATTATCACAGCGGCCCCGACGGCGATAGCCATAAAAACAGGCGCACCGGCAGCTGACCTCGGAGCGCCGTTCATGTAGACCTAGACGACAACGACAGATATGGTTAGCCGGGTTCACCTCTCCGTTTCACGAGCAAATCACCCGTGTAACAGGCTTGGGACAACCTACCGACAGCTTCATCGGCCCGCCGCATATCGACTTTTGGTCACCGTCGCAGGCCGTGTTGCACTCGGAGTCATCGAATTTGCTAGCCAGGACGGAGAGACGGTTGCCGCACCAGCATTCCCTATAAAAAGAGAAGATCGTGGTGTCAGTTAGGAGGACCCCAATTACGATGGCCTGGGGCGATACGCCACTCCACCCGATGTTCCACTTCCCCTTCCCCCCACCACCACCAAGGCCGTCCGTCGTCCTTACCTGGAGAACTCGAGGCCGGCATATTTGAACGGCTTGTCGCCGCCGCTGCAAAAGTCGATGCACGCCTGGACCGTCATGGTGCCGGGCGAGACCTTATGTGTGCCGTCGAGGGCGCGCTCGCGCGCCGTGCCGGGGAGGTCGGTCGTCTCGTTGAAGCAGCCGCTGTACCCGTACTTGCTCCCCGGCGGGGGCGAGTAGATGGTCGGCGACGCCGCGCCTGCCGGCCGGGCGGTTGTCGCCTGGGCCTGGGCCAGGCAGGGCGCGAGGAGCAGCAGCACCAGCAGGAGGCCGAGGCCGAGGAGGGAGCGGCCGTGGTTACGCGCCATTTCGAGTCCCGTTTTATTCGCGGCCGTCGAGTCGTGCGGGTCTCGGCAGGACGGTGTGTGCCTGTTCTTTTAGCCAAGCGCGCCAAAGACAAAGCGTCTCGTCGTGGGATTTTCAGGCAAGGCTGGCGCGAGTGTTGGTCGACGACGGCGAAGCGGCCCCCAGCCCGGGATGCAACCAACGGCACGACACGGCAGGTCAGCCTGCCCTTTCTTTGTCTTCCTCAACCCCTGCAAGCGTACCCTGTTCGAGGAGTGGCCGTAGGCGATCGGGAGCCGCGGGGCGACCTAGTCATGGGCGGGAAAACCAACAAGTTCTCGACAAAAGAAAACTGCCAGAGAGTGTGAAAAAGCAGAAGGGGAAAAATCAGCGATTACCTCCCCGGTTTCCCATCTCGCGGACCTCCTTCTAGCTCGTGTCGGCTGGCCGCGCTATCGTCGTTGCAGGCGCACCTCCAATGCAGCAATTTCCCCTGGTCAGATCGAGCTGACGAGGAGGCTGCATTGGGCCTGGACTAGGCCCCTGTCAAGCCCCACGCGCTACCTCCAGGTACATTTCCAGCCGCCCCGGCGCCAGCCGTTGACATGGCGAGATAGAGATGCATGAGACATCGAGAGCGAGATAAGGAGCCACGGGAGCATAACTCAGCTGGCAAGACGAACAAGAAAGGATTCTATTTTTCGTTACCGCGTCTAGTTTATGGACTTTTATATGATTTATCTAAGGTGTGTGCCCACGTGGACTTTTTGTTGACAGGCAGTCAAACCCATGCCTAGGTGTGCTCTGCCCGTCCAGGTTTATGTGCTGTTGAAACAGTGAAATGGGTGATATGATTACACCGTAATGCTACAATTGCGGGTGTAAAGGCCGCGGGAGTAAAGACTCTGTTAGAGACAGGCTCACTCGCCTATCAGTCCTCGGTCGTCTTCTTGCTGGTGCCCCAGCTGCCGACGAGGGCCATCGCCACCTCGCCGCCCTCGGCGATTCGCTCGTCCCGCAGCGCGTCCGAGACACACCTCCACGGGTCACGACTGCCACCCCACTTGAGCAGGCTGTCCTTGAGGTGCTCACCGGCCTCGCGGCTGAGCGCGGCGCCATTTCGACCTGACGAGAACACGACTTTCCAGGCCCGTTCCGCCAGCACCTGGTCGAACAGGTAGCTGTAGTAGGTGCTGCCGTACCCAAACAGGTGCCCGAAGAAGCCCTGCCAGCGCGTCGAGGACGGGTCTGGCACGAGGCTGCTGTGACGTGCCTGCAGCGCGTGGTACGCCTCGGTCGAGCTGAAGCCCGGCGCCGAGGCTTCAGGCGAATGGTAGACCTGGTCCAACATGGCCAGTATCACCTGGTAGTCGGTCCCGCAGCCCTCGAATCGCCGCGACCGCCGCAGCCGTTCCGCCACGAGCCCGTAGTCCAGCGTCTCACCCGTCTCGTGGTGACGGGCAAACAGCGCCAGCACCGACGGATCCGCCGCAAAGTACTCCATCAGCGTCGACGGAAGCTCCGCTAGGTCCGTTGCGCACCGCGTGCCAGCTACGTTCTGGAATGACGTACGCGCCAGCACCGAGTGGATCGCGTGGCCCATCTCGTGGAAGAGCGTCTCGAGCTGCGAGAAGCTCAGGAACGCCGGCCTCTCCCCGCCCATGCCGCCAGCATCGCGCTGTGGGAAGTCGCACACCAGCGCGATCGTTGGGAGCTGCTTCAGCACGCCGCCCGGAGGTCTAGAGATGGCCATTCCATCGTTGGCCGCTAGCTCAGGCGATTCAAACACAGGGCTTGTGTGACCGTGCATGTACTCGGACCGCTGCCCCGCCGCCGCCTCGGCGATCTCGCTTTCAGCAATCTCGCGCGAGCAGCGGATGGTAAAGTGTGCCGGGTTCGGGGACTTGTCGTCGCGGTAGAAGAGGTCGCAGTACAAAACGGCTACATGGCCGTCCGTGTCCGAGACCACGTCGAGACGGCGCACATCGGGGTGCCACTTCTCGCCGGGGAGCGTCTCGCGCGGCACAAAGCGGATACCGTACAGGCGGCCAAAAAGCCTCGAGAGACCCTGCATTACACTCCCCACGGAGAAGTAGCTTGATAACGTGTCGTCGCGGCTCGGTCCGGACGGAGTCGAGGCAGCGCTAATGCGACTGATATAATAGTCCCTGTCCCACGGCTCGAGCGCGACAAAAGGCTGGCCCAGATGGGCCCGCTTCTCTTGAGTCAGCTGTTCGGCTTCCTGCAGAACCTTGGGGCTGTTGTTGCGAGCCAAAGCAACCAAGAATTGCTGGACCGACTCGGGGTTCTTGGCCATCATCCTGTCGCGGAGGGCCATGTGGCTGTAGCTCTCAAACCCGGCGAGATCGGCGAGTTCGGCACGAGACTTTAGCAAGCCCTCGAGGAGGCCAACTGAATGGCGCGACGCCGTCCGGATAGCGTAGTAAATGGCCTTCCTGGTCTCCTCGTCGTGGACGGTGCGCAAGGCCGCGGCGGCTTCGCCGCTCATCGTGGGCAGGCTGACCATGCCCTTGCGTGAGAAATTGCGGACGACCTGGGGGTCCATGCCATGAAACTTGTGCGAGGGCAGGACCAGACGGCGCTGCTCAGGGGCCATCTCGTTCACGAACTCAGACCCTATCTCGCTAATCTTCTGTGAAAGATCGACGAAGCGGTCGCGGGCGGCCTGGGGCAGGTTGACGGCGGATTTCATGAAGTCCAGCTTGAGCAGCTGGGCCACCGACTTCTCCTCGTCAGACCACGATGCTGTGACGTCCGGGTCGGCCATGGCGCGGCCGAGCTGGTCATTCAGGCCAGTGGTGGTGTTGAGTTGGTTCATGTACTGGTACACCAGGCACCAGGCATCCGAGGCGGCCCTCTGGATGCGGCCGTCCGGGTGGGTAGCCCTCACAAAGTCGCATAGGTCTACGACGCGGCAGAGGAGGTCGCTCAGACGGTCCAAGTTTCGCACGATGCTCTTGTACTCATCGAGAGTAGATGCGCCTAGAACGCGCTCTACTATGCCGTGTGCCTTGAGCAGGGTGGACTGGGCAAAGGCCAGAAAGCCATCCGGGCTTGTGAGGTAGGCGTTGCGGAACAGACCAGCGTTCCCGATGGGGAACATGGCCGATCTCGACGAGAACTCGCGCCACGCAGCGGGCGAGTCGAATATCTGGTGGAGGATCGAATCATCGTGTGTCTCGCTGGTGCTGTGGTCGGCGGGTAGGGTGGGGGTAGTTGTCGCCGTCGACGTTGTCGCCACGGCGCCAGGAGCTGTCGATAACTGGCGTCTAAGGCCAGCCTGGGGCCGCAGAGCCGAGGCCCGGCGGAGGCAGCTGGTGCAAACCCATGGCCGAGGCCGAAGGAGCTTGAGCATGACGTGAGTATCTGTCTATCTTCGGCCGACACCGCTACGGCATGGTCGGCGTTTGATCGGAGGGGCGCGGGCGGCGGGCCGGGGTCGCGTGCGAGGGTCTGCTGCTGCTACACCATGCAAGACCGGGGCGCTGTCATATCGGGGTAGGTGTCTGTCTGGCGCAGAATTGACTGTATAGGTTTCTCGCTTGCAGTCGACTCAATTTCAGTTCAGGCCAGCTGCGAACCGGCTGCACATTTTGAATGTGGCGACAATGCGATGTCGCAAGCCGCGCGTGAATGGATGACGATGTTCCACATTTTAGTGGAAGTCAGGGGGTTGAAGTCAATCGATAGCGGCACGGCACCGAAGCCCCCACATGTTGCATTCATTGCTTGCTCTGGAGCTGGCCAAGGAGGAAAAAAAAAAAAAAAAAAATCGTGCAGCCCGAACCTGTCCCGGATTCCGCCGCACAAGCAGCGTCATTCGGGCCAACCACAATTGGAGCTCCACCCTCGATCCAGCGGCACTGACCACACCCACCACCACAGCCGGGAAGCTGGATTGACAAGGCACAGCAAATGCAGTCGTGCTAACAACCACGCATCACGCACCGTCCCTCCCCACGCCCAGTCCATCATCGCGCAAAGACGGTCGAAGATGGCTGCCAGGGTGCTGCTGGGCCAGGTAAGCATGCGCGACGCCGTCAATTGGCCCTTCCCTGCAATCGGCTGACCTCTCCCCGAAGCGTGCTCCGGCACAATTGGCCGCCAGCCTCATTGCCGGCTCCGTTGCTTTATACCCCTCGGTTGCCCACGCCGAGGCTCCCTCCGACCTCCGGCTACCGGTTAGCCCCCACTCCCTGCTGTCGACCTAGATGTCTAGGTGCCGTGCTGTCCGCGTGCTGCTTCGACTGACACCGTGCTTGCTTTTTCTCGCTGCTCTCCCCACCTCTCCAGCCCAAAAAGTCCATCTACGACGACTACGATGAAGCTCCCTCAGCCCCGAAGAATTCGCCGCCGGCTCTACCATCCCCGGAGCAGAGCTACGGCGATGCCCAGCCCGTCCCCCGCCGCGGCCCCACCGCAACCAACCTGCTGGCGGCCCAGATCCGACGCGCCCGCCTCTTCCTGCACGCCCAGGCCGCCACGGTCGAGGACGGCGTCAACTCGGCGTTAGGCCGCGCCCTAGACCTGGAGCAGTCCTTCACCGCCACCGTCGCATCGCTGGCGCCGCCCCGCGAGAGCGGCGAGCGCGTGATGCCGGGCCTCGTCTACGTCCTGGTCGCCGCCATGGCGGGCAGCATCGTCGCCCGCCGCCGCAACATCCTCTTGCGCGCCACCACCCCGGTCGCCTTCGGCATCGCCGCCGGCTGGTCCGTCCTGCCCTTCACCATGCGCAACGTCGGCGACCTGGCCTGGAGGTACGAGGAGAAGGTCCCCGCCTTGGCCAACGCCCACGTGCGCACCCGTGAGGCCCTCGAGAAGAGCGTCGTCATGTCCAAGCTCCACTACCAGCTGGGCGTCCAGTTCGTCGAGGACAAGGTCACCGCGACCAGAGAAACCATCGAGGGATGGGTTAGGAAAGGAAAATAATTTCGCATCTCACCCGCTGATCGTCGCAGGAGTGCTGTTGCGGTGGAAGAAAAAAAAGGAGCAAGGATAAACAGGTGGAGGTTTTCAATACCTCATGGTTCAGCTGCAAGAGCCGGTTGCTCTTCTGCAAGTCGAAGCGGTTGATACGATGCTGTACAATAAATACAACATGCGACATAGACTTTTCTTTTACCACTTTTCTTTCGGTTATTTCCCTGTCCAACTGGGCGACGTACATCAGGCGTGTGTTGTGCAGTGTAATTGCTAGGCGTTGGCAGCCATTTAAACAGTCCGTGACCCTTCCTTGTTCCTATTATCAGCCCATGCCGTTCTATATAGGTTTCTATGCTCTGTGTGAGCGTGATACAACCCGTAAAATGAATATTATACAATGACGCTATGCGACGAACAGGTGAAAGTGACGCAGCCCCAGGACGGCCTTATAACGCCTTCTCTTGTCTGCCCTGTTCCAGCTGGATGAGAGCCCTCAGGACACGCTCGTAGGTCCACATAGTGACGGCGCTCGCGGGAGCAGCCTTCAGCAGACTGACGGTCAGGCCACGGTACAGTCCACGCACGCCCTCAGCGCGAAGGACGACGGCGATGGTGTGTAGGGCACCTCGTCGGTACTCGGGGATGTTCCTGTGGACATATCGAGACCGCGTGGGGCCCTGGACCTGGATGCGGCGGCGGACCAGGTCGAGCGGGAAGACGGCCGTCTTGGCGGCGGCGCTGGCCGTGATGCTAGCCAGGGCCAGCTGGCCGCCCCACCAGAACGGCAGCTTCACGTCGGACAGGGGCGCGCGCAGCGACTCGTAGACGGCGAAAAATATGCCCATGAAGGGCAGCGTCTGGCCCACGGCGGGCCCCAGGCCGCGGAAGAAGCCCCGCGGCCCCTCGTCGCGCCAGATGTCGGCCACGGCGCGGCGGAGCGACGAGTAGACGCGGTTATTGCCCTGGGCCGCGAACCGGGTCCGCAGCAGGTCGAGCGGGTACGTGGCAGCCGTGGCGGCGACGCCCGCGGCGCCGCCGCCGACGAAAGACTCGGCGGCGGGCGGCAGGCGGCGGCCCGTCTCGTCGCCGACGCGCTGCAGGAACTGGGCGACGGAGCGGTAGGCGGTGAACTGGATGGCCGAGTAGGCGATGTAGAGCAGCTCAGCCGGCACGTTGCCCTTCCACAGGCCCGTCAGCCCTTCAGCCCGCACGATTTGGCGCATGGTCGGGATCGTGCCCTTGTAGACGGGGCCGACGCGCGGGTCCGGGAGCGACAGCGGGTCCGACAGCGAGTGCGTCTGCAGCTGGAGCCGGATCTTGACGACATCGAGCGGCGCGATGACAAAGCTGGAGTCGGGGGAGATGACGGCGTGGGGTCTCATTAGTTCTCTGGGCCGGTGTAACACTAAGCCCGCCCCAGGAGCACGAAGGAACCTACCGGGCTACCATTCCGGCTGTCGCGCCCGCAGCCACGACCTGCAGCCTTGAGCCCTGCATACAGACGGCGGCGAGATAGCCTCGTCAGCCTTGGTCCTCGCCACACGCCGAGCCGGAGCCGTCACACGAAGTTTGTTGTTACCTCATCTTTCAGACGTTCCCCGGAGGCGGACATGCACCCGGACTCTGAAAGGTCCCCTCGATGGCGCCTATGAATAGCTCGCCTTCACCCTCGCCTTCACCCTCGCCCTCGCCCTTGCACACGTTGGCAAGCTAGAGACCACTGTGGGTGGATCAGAGTCGATGCAGTGTAGTCGCAAGCCGAAGATTTCTGGTATCGAAATGCCGCGGTTTGTACGACGTCGTAGACGAAGCAGGGATTCGTCGCGGCGGGAGCCAAATGGCAAACTTAAACCAAGCCTCGGGAGGGTATAAATTTGGCAGAAGTTTATCCGATCTTTTTCATCGAATGTCGGCCTTCACATCACTCATCACGATGCTCACCGGGCTGGCGTGGATTGCGGCCGATGACGCGGGTGGTATGTCATTGAAAAATTCACCAACGCGTTTTGCCAATGCTGGGAGAACCCTGGCCAAGACAAAAATTAGTCTTTGATTACTCTGATGGAGCCGGCACTTTCTTCTGGGAGAGCTTGGAGCCCGACACAGCGGCCAGCCGCATCCAAGCAAATCGAGATTGATAGGATCAATCCATCGGCAAGTTGGTGTGAAGCGACGGATTTGAGGGGCTCCCTTCTGACGAAGCAAACGCAGGGACCTGCAACGTCGGGCGTGGTCACAAGCCAAGGCCACGCGCCCCAGGTCAAAACACTCATCGTTGACGAAGAGCCATTCGATGTAATTTCAGGAGACGAGCAAACAAAGCGCAAGCACGCTAACACGACAGAATAACCGCAACTCAATATCAGCGGAGACGCACAGTATGTGTTTTCATTCTTTTGACATTTACCCAAGGTCTTAGGTACTCGGCACGACAACGCTTGCGGAGAGTTGACGATCCGCTGCAGGCAGCCCGGTGGGGTCGTCCAATTGCTTCCCGCAGTTCCATTCTTCCACAGCCTTCCGCTAGCCCGGTGCCACGGCGCTACGGCACATGTCCTCCATCGCCCACCCCAGTCCTGTGACGTGCCCCAGACTCCCAGACCCAGGGCCCAGTGAGGGGGAAACGGCCAGGCGGTGCTTTTGTTCCCTGCCACTGTCACCGGGGAGCTGGGCGGGCCGCCAGTGTTCGACGATTACACATGCCGTCCAGCTTTGCACCCTTTTCCTCTCCCGATAAACATACACAACTCTGCTTTCCCGCTTCGTTTCTTCAATCTCGACTCTAGCTTCCCCTGTAACCACAGAAGCTTGCTGCACCGAGTCAATCTCCAGACAATCACAACACTCCTGCCGCTGCCGAGGCTCGCCAGATGAAACCGTCCACCAAGTCGATACCGCCGTCTTATCGCATGTGATAACACACCCGACGACCCTACACCACCCAGGCAGCCCTGAGGTGTCATCTCCCATCACTGCCCTCCAGGTACATAAGCAGACAGAACCCCACGGGGCGGTCCATTGAGATACGGCCTTGTCAAAAAAAAAAAAAAAAAAAAAAAGACGGCAAAAATGGCGGCACCTTCAACAACAACTATCAGTCCCCCGGACGTCAGGGGTATCGTGGGCCCGCTCCTGCCCTCGCTACCGGGCGCCGCAGTCGCCACCGAGCCGGCCGCTGCCATCCTGCCGCTCCTCTCGCCCATCCTCCGCCAGCGCGTCCAGCTGTTGTCCGCCGCCAGCACAGAGCCGTGGATCCGCCTTCTCTCCTACGACACCGCCAAGGCCGCCCGCCTAGCCGAGATTGCCCGCGGCGACAGCTTCGAGCCGCACCCCGCCTCGGGCGAGGTCGAGGTTGACTGGGACGCTGATGTCGAGACCAGGTACCGCCGGCTGGACCAGGAGACCTTGCAAGCCCTCGTCGTTCTCGGTGCCTTCGACCTTTTCTTCCGCCTCGTCTATTGCACGCGCGACCCCCAGGGCGGCGGCGACGGCTGGAGGGTCGGCGAGGTCAGCGTGGCCGGCCGGCCGTCCCCCTTTGCGTCGTTCGGCGGCAAGCCCAGCATAACCGAGGCTGAGAGCGAATACAAGGAGGCGGTCCAGGCACGACTGGCTCCAAGCGCGACCAAGAGCGCGACCAAGCAAGATGCCTCGTCGTCGGGCGCGGGAGCGAGCGGAGGACATGGACAGGAGGACGAGGAGGATGACGACGACGACGACTATTGGGCTCGGTACGACGCGACGCCGGCACGGTCTCCGACGGTAAAGCGATCACCCGTCCCGGGATCAGCACGGCAAGCCCCGCAGGCAGACAGCTCCTACCAGATGGCGGCTGCAGAAGAAGCGTATTTCGCGCAGTATGATTCGGTCCAGCCGGCAATGGACAACCACGATCCGGACGAGGAGGCCAACCTGGCCAAGGCCGGGGCGGTGGTGCCCCCGCTGGGCCTGGCACGGCCGGCGGAGGTGGAGGAGCCGCAGCCGGGCGAGACTCGGGGGGCCTGGACGCTAGCGGGCGGGCCCGAGACGGCGGTGTCGTCGCACGGCTCGCACAAGTCGGTTGATGACGATGAGAAAGAACGCCTGGAGCGGCTGCTGCACCCGAGGCCGTCGTCGAGCTCGGCGGGAAGCAGCTCGACCGGTTCGTCCATGGTGGCCAAGCTCGAGGAGTCGGCGGAGCGGCGGGAGCAGAGCGAGTTCGGCATCAAGCAGCACGTGTCGCGGTCCATCAAGAGCCTGTTCCTGCTGTCGCGCGCCGCCGGTATCGACAGGGACGAGTTCGAGCGCATGGTCAAGACAGAGCTGGACGTTCTGGGGCTGATAGAGGATTAGGGGCGGGGCTGGTTATGAGATAAACAACGTGGTGCCTTGTTTCCTATAGGATTACCGTGTCTATCATGATTACGACACGCACGTTAGACTGCAAAGCGGAGGGATGGGGGTTTCTACTTTTCCCTTTGGTTGTTTGGGCTCAGGGCTTCTTAGCATTGGCGAACGGCGTCACGGGTGGATTTTTGGGGACACAATCTGCTCGGGCGGGCGGGCTGGAACTAGCACACAAAGCATCGAGAATGAAGCATGAAATAGTTTGAATTTTGGTATTCCCCAGGGACTCGTGGAGTAGAGTGAGGGGTGCAACGGTCGGAAACCCAATGTTGAGAAATGTAATCTGCGTGGCTGGCGAGCCTAGGACATGGATCAGGTGGTGGCTGTCGGCGCCATCGGCTATCGCGCGGCAACAGAAGATTGACGGACTTCCGGCTTCCATTCCAGTGTCTGCCCGAGACTTGCTGCTGCTACCGCTACTTGGCAGCCAGCCATGGTCATTAGGACTGGATGGTCAAGCTGTAGGTTGCATTCCGGGAAGTGATCAAACGATTTTGCTATTTCTAGTCCAGGGCCGTTTTGCTTGTGCAGTATCGCTCTCGAGGCTTTGTCGTTGATATGCTCGTTTACCAAGTTAACTGCTGGGTTTTCGGTCCCTTTTCCTCCAACCTGTTCAACTTTCTTTGCGGCTTGTGTCCTTTTTGCCTCCAAGGTCCTGTTACTTTTTTTCCCCCCCGTTTGGAATTGATTTAGACGTCGAGTTTCGAAGCATTGTCGCCTAACCCGTTCGAGTCCCGAGCTGGCATCGGAGGTTTGCTGATCCTCACATTGATCAAGGACGGCCCGCTGCGACGAAAATCTTGATTGCCTTACCTTTCAGGCGCCAAAACACCAGTTTCGCCAATGGCTGCGAGTCGCGACGAAAAAAAGACGCTGGAAGCTCCGCTGGCCTAGGAGCATAATACCGCCGCCAACGCGCCCGCAACCCATATTCGCCATGCTACGCCCGAGGATACCATTGCCGCACCTGGGGCAGCTGGCTCGGACACCACAGAGGAGGCTCATCCACAAGGTGCGGCCGCTGAAGCACGACTTTTCCACCAAGGGCATTGGCGAGGAGGGACACAAATTCCTGAGCCCCGAGGCCGTCGACTTCGCCTACACACAGTACCAGACCCTAGCCCTGGAGAAGCTGAACAGGCTCACCGACGGTTTGTTTGCACCTTTGTCCAGCTGTTGCAGCTCCGTTGTCCCCTCGAGCAGAGCAGGGTGCGTGTGTGGGTGGTGGTTCCCGATCTGGTGCTGATTCCCTTCGCTCCTCTCCCTCCCCCACGCGCTGGGCAAAAAAAAAAAAAAACAGGCCAGGAGGATGACCTGAGCAGCACGCCCAACGGGCTGCAGAGTCTCATCATCAGAACGGCGCGCGACCCCAACAAGGCGCCGACGTTCAACTACGCTAGCATGGCGCACAACAACGAGTTCTTCTTCAACGGCCTGTGTCACAAGGGGCCTAAGATCCCCTCGGAGCTCAAGGAGCAGCTTGTCGAGGCCTTTGGCAGCATCGAGACGCTGCGCCGCGAGTTCCTCGTCACGGCCGTCGCCATGTTCGGTCCCGGATACGTCTGGCTCGTGCGCGCGCGCAGCCCGACCTCGCTCAAGGAGCGCTTCCGCCTGCTGCCTACCTACCTGGCCGGCACCCCATACCCCGAGGCCCACTGGCGCCAGCAGCGCACCGACATGAACACGGGCGGCAACGTCGACGAGTGGATGGCCAGCCAAAAGGCCGCCGTGGCGCCCGCGGGCGCGGCGGGCGCGGCCAAGGGCAAGGCCGAGCCGGCCCCGGGAGGGCTCAGGAGCGTCGTGCCCCTGCTGTGCCTCAACACCTGGGAGCACGTCTACCTGCCCGACTACGGCATCCTGACCCCCGAGGGCAAGGAGGGCAAGCGCGAGTACATTATGAAGTGGTGGGACCACATCGACTGGAACGTCGTCGCCAGCCGCGCCAACCTGGCCGCGGGGACCCCGTCGCTCATCCGGTGATGGTCGGGACGAGGGCGTATTTGCGCAAAAAAAAAAAAAAAAGAAGGGACAGCCCGGAGAAAAATAGATGCGTGGGATCACAATAGAACCCACCGCGAACCGGCGGAGGGTGTGTGTGTGTGCCTGCGATGTTGCCGTCCGTTGGGGGGGAAAAAATGCAGGATTATACACCGTCGTGGGGAGGGATCAGTGGCGAGGTGCCTCCTCGCCAGATTCCCAGCTTTCCATTTGCGGCAACGCTGATCCGGATCGGGGCTGATTCGGAGCTTCTTGGCTCTGGTCAAACACCATTGAGGAAGCACTACTCTTCCAAACGAAGAAGGCGAATGTATGATGATATACTAGCTGTAAAAATCATGTGCCCCCGTACAAATGAACTTCTCCTTTGAACTATCCCGTGTATGTCCTTGGCCTGATTCCTTTGATATATGGATACTGAGAAGATAAGAAATGAGTATTTGAGAATCACACACCAAGAAACGCAAGAAAGGGGGATAGGGCGGTTTTTTTTTCCCCCCTTTTCTGGATACCAAACTGGATTGCAGAAAACGACTGTTTGCCCGCGAATCCTCGCCAAAGGGATTACCATGTCTCTTAACTTTATTATAATACCCGGTGAAAACTGTGAGGTTTCGGTTTCTTCTGGCCTGTTCGAGTTTGTATTTCTGGGACCTGATCTGCATATCGCTCTGCGCCCAACCGTCCACCTACCTTCTCACCGACTATCTTGACTATTATGCCTCGATAGATAATCCGTCGGGGCAAGGTACATCTGGTTATGCGACCAAAACATATATTTACTGCCTGCATTGATATCATGGCACCCGCAGGAACCTGAGCTTCCTTGCTGGGCCGTCAAATACAAGGTTATTGATCAAATCGCAAACACACACAATGGCACGTTGAGTAATGGTAATTGACACTATACAATTATTCGACTGGCTAAACTTCTGTAGACAGTAAAAGAGATTAATGAAAGCAAAAAAGCAAATAAAGCAAAACATAAAACGAGGCTCCTTTTGGTGCTCGATGAGAGCCGCTGAGACAGGGAATAGGTGTCGAGGTATCTTTCAGTAGTTTAAATCATTCACCGTTGGCAGTGGTCGTAAAAGTTTATGTCCCGTGTCCCCAAAAACGCCCCAAGAAATGGATTCAAACAAGTCGAAAAAAAAAGCTCAAATGACGCCCGGTATGAAGATGCTGAAGGGTTTCGTGGACGACGATGAATCAAACCTATTTGAAAGACAAGAATGGAAGTGTAGTGGAGAGTGAGATGGAAGATGCAGTGAAGGAGGGAAGTGAATGCAAATGCGAGGTATGGATGACGTGGTTGTTGATCTTGTTTTTTTTTCTTGCTCAAATCATGTTGCCGTTGACGCTGACCTCGAAGCCCTCGCCCTTCTGCTTGAGGGCCTTGGCGAGCATCAGCTCTCGCATCCAGTCGATGCGCTCGTCGCGGCCCTTGACGGCAAAGTAGTGCGTCTTGCCCGTGCCGTTGGCGCCCTCGCCGTCGGACGAGGAGTTGCCGGCGCCGGCCGAGGGGTTGAGGCTCTCGCGCTTGCGCAGCAGCCTGACGCCGCCGCGGGCGTCCTGGGGGATGAGCTGGAAGCTGAAGGCGCCGGCGTCGTTCTCGCTGCCGCGGCGGATGTTCATGGCGCGGAAGGCGGCGTTGAGCTTGCTGGTGCCCGCCAGGCTCGAGCACGCGACGGCGTAGTCGTCAATGTCGACGTACTCGAGCGTGCGGCCAATGTCGTTGGCGTCCTTGTGCATGGCCAGGCGCGTGCCCTTGAGCGTGAAGTAGTGCTCGTGCCACTCGTGCCGGAGCATGCGCGTCTTGCGCTTGCGCATGGGGCCCTGGTACGTGATGCCTTCGGCGTCGCGGAACACGCCCACCACGCCGTACGGCGAGCCCGACGTCGCGATCGAAGAGGGACCAACCACGCCGCCCGACTTGCCCGGGGGCGGCGCGATGGCCTTCTCGTACGCCGCCCGTTCCTTGGTCCACGGGTACTGCACCCGTGGGGGCGCCTGCAGAGGCCTCTTGCTGTGCTGCTGGTGCTGGGCGCCGGTGACGGGGGAGCCGCCGCTGCTAAGAGGCGAGGACGTGCGGTTGGGCCGCTGCGGCGACATCACAGCCACCCGGTTCTCGTCCAGGGCAGGGAGAACGGGGAAGGACGGTCGCCTTGAAGAGCGGGAAGCGGATCGCATGTGGCCGCTTGGTGCTGCGCGGTAGTTCATGTCGGGCGGCACCGACTGCGAGACATCGCGGGCCACTGGTCCGAGGGGGATCGCCGTCACGGGCACGTCCATGTCCGAGAATGGGGTACCGAAACGGTAGGGCGCCGTAGGGGTCGTCTCAGGCGACGGCCCCAGTGAGTGTCTTGGCGAGGACCGCTCGCGTGGGCGGTGCTGCATCACGGTGACGGCCGAAGCAGGCGTTTGGCTCATGTTCCTGATCTGCTGGCTGGGGATGGCAAGCCTGGGGAGCGACCTCATGGCCTCCTGCGCGTGGTGTGGCTGCTGCTGAGGGTAGAGCTCAAACGGAGGCGTGGGCGGCACCTCGCTTGATCCGGCGGCGGTGGCGGTGGCCTGGTGCTGGAAGCTGAGGAACTGGCGCACGTTGTCCTGGGGATCCTGCGCTTGGATGTTGCGCAGGGCGGCCTCCTGCAGGTACTGCAGCGGCGGGATGCCACCGGGGCCCATGATGTCGGACGAGGCCACAACCGAGGGAATGGCGTCGGACACGGGGCGGAAGATGTCGGGCTCCTTGCGGTTCAGGGCCTCGGCGGTCAGGGGGTTGCCGGGGTCGCCGGCAACCATGATGACGCCGCCCTTGTCCATGTCGACAAAGGGGTGGTCGTTCTTGAACGCCTCGATCATGCGCTGGTTGCGCTTCCACTTTGAGCAGTTCTCGCCCTTCTTGCAGTGGTGCGGCTTGGGCATCATCTGCTCGATGCCGACGATGGACACGGACTCGAGCGGCGAGATAATGTCGTCGCCCGGCTGCTTTTGCTTGCGCCGACTCTGCTTGCGCTTTGGCTTGTCTTCGGCCATGTCCATCGCCCGCTGCTCCCTCCGGACCTCACGGTCGGGCTCATCCTCGATGACAGTCTCGGGCCTTTCCGAGGGGACCTGGACGTCGAGCATGTTGAGAATCTCGTTCCAGACCTTGGTGCGCATGCCGAAGGAGGTGATGCCCAGCTCCTGCAGGTCGCGGAACTTGAGCGTCATTAGGATGGCGCCCGTGATGTCGTTCTCGACGAAGCGCTCGGCAGACTGCTGCTCAACGCCGGCGTTGAGCATCTGCTGCGCCACCATCTCGGGCGACCAGTCGGCCAGATCGCAAGTGTCGAGCTCGGCGTCGGTGAAGCGGGGTCCGCTGCCGCGCCTCCTGTTGGGCAGCGGCGTCAGGTCCAGGGCGACGGGCAGGTGGTATTCAGACCCCTGCGGCGGCGCCTTGGGCGTTATTGGTGACAGCGACAGGGCGTGCTCGAACTCGGCCGAGTGCGCCGACAGGCTGGAACTCCTAAACAGGTGCGGTCCCCTGGGGCCCTCAACCTGCCTGAGCGAGTCCGTCTCGACCTGGAATGCAGTCCTGGCGCGGAACGACCTCGGCGTCTGAGCCTCTTCGTACGAAGACAGCGTTGTGAAGCTGGGCTGGCCGGACTGCGGGCGAAGGTGGGTCAGCAACAGGCTTTCGACTTCGGTACAGCCAAGCTTGGTTTTCTTGTGGTGACAGCAAAAGACCAGGAGAACTTACCGAGTTCAAACTTATCCTTGGGGAGCTCTCGCCGTCGTCAACGTCGCTGAGAATCTCGTCGTCGTCAAAGTCCGACTCCATAAACTCGGTGGCAACGGAGAGCGGTCGTTGCTGGGGGCCTGCATTCTTGAGACTGAAGAAAGTCTCGTGCAGGTGCGGTTTTTGCAGCATCTCGGGATGCGGCCGCCCGTTGCCGGCACTGAGAGTAGACGCCTTGTTTTTTTTTGGTGTTAGTTGAGTTTGCCGTATCTCGCAGGCGGCCCGCGAAAGGACGGCCATGAGGCAGACCTCGTCCTCCGCAAATGGTTCGCCGGGCTCCAGCAGTGCACAGATTGCATTGTCATACCATCATGTGTTTTGTCGCTGCTGCTTGTGCAGTGAAAGCTCTTTCCCCCACGCCCAATTATTGGCCGTTTGCGACGCAGGTCCGCCTCTGGGTTGTCGGGCAGCAGTGGGCACGCTGGAGGCCGGTAAGGTAAGGTGCGTGTGTATGCGTATGTAAATGTATGTAGGTTGGTTGCACGCAGGCAAGAGGTGGTGTATGTATATGTATGTAAGACGCGAGTGCGAGTCGTGCTCACAGAGCAGTCGACGATCTGACAGGGTCCGCCTTCGCTGCCAGGGGCAGGGAGGACAGGGCTGGGGTTGCGAAGGTGAAGACAAACGAAAAATGACAGGGAAACAATATGCGGTGACCTTTTTGATGCCCGAGCCGTCGCCGATGGGTCGCAAAAGGGTGGAAGGGGGCGTCTGCCGTGGCCGGAGCGGGCGACCGCCAGGGAATAAGTATATCCAAGGGCAGGGGCAGGGAACAAGTGCCACGATGCGCACTATGGTGCGGGCAAGCCTGGGTCACGGCAGGCGGCACGATGCATGGGGACCATCACACTGTGATAATGTGCTCTGATTTTTGGCGCAAAGTGATATGCAGGTGTGCTGCAGCTGGCACTTGGGGGGAGGGGGCAGGCCTGGGTTCGGAAGAGTCAGGAAGATGAGCGGGCGGGGTGGAGGGCAGTCAAGGGTAGGGGCAGCGCGGAATGGCGAGGGAGTGGGAGAGAGGGGACGAGGCGTGATGGTGTGATATGGGCCATGGGTGTGTGTATGCGTACCAGGCCCAAGGCATGGTAACGTATCCAGTAGTGCCCGTCAATACTTGCATGTCCGGACCAGGAGCAGCATGCCCCAGCTCAAGCCAGTCAGTCCGTCGCCCGTGGAGCAGCACCGCCCCCTAGCGATGTTCGGCCGCCGGCTGGGCTGGACAGTATCGCATAGTGATAGTGCGTGTCTGGCTTCATTCAGTCTGGCACCTGCCCACCCTGTCCCTACGCACCCGTGGGGACGTAGCACGTACGTGGTCCAGCGCCTCACTGCTGTCTTCGCAAGGTCAAGAACCAACCAACCAGGTCATACCGACGAGGTCAGGTCAGGGCCAGCCAGTGACGACGGCGCTGGTGGGTGCTAGGAATAGCGCACGCCCGCCCCTAGCACGGTCGCAGCAGCAGCACGCACGCCTACCTGTCGCCTGTCGGCCCATCCTGGCTCCGAGGTGCTGGATAAGAATAGCCGGCCGGGTGGCAGCGCAGGCTGGAACCGCTGGGGGGGCGCGAAGGAGGGCGGGCGGCAAAAAGGACCAAAGGACGAGGGCTGGTTGGTGCTGGGCTGGTTGGTGCTGGGCTGGTTGGTCGTCGCAGCAGCCGTGCTACGATTGGGCCGAGCTCCCCACGGCGGCAGCACGTCGAGCTCCCGCCGAGGGTTGCCATTCTCGACGGACCGAGGGCTCCCATTGGCCGAAAAATGCAGCTGGCCATTCTCAAAAATAGGATCTACGCGCCAGGCCACCGCGGCCGCTGATTGGCCCGCCCGTGGAGAAGGACTTGGGGCAAAAGGGAAATTGGCTCGGGCCATCCCTGCTCGCTCTTGCATCGAGACTCGGCGGTCAAGGGCAGGCACACCCCGGCTTCCCAATCGCTCCGTCGAGTCCTCGGCCCTCCCGCCCTCCCACGCTCTTTCCCTCTTGGCGCTCTGCATGTGCCATCTTCGCGCACACCAGGCTAAGCCGGGTCCGGGAAAGACGGCGTTCGCTACGGTAGTCGAAGGCTGGTTGTGGTGGAGCCCGCGAGAGTGAGGAGAAAAAAAAGGACGACGAGGAGAAGACCCCCCTCGACCCAGGGCAGGGGGGAAGGGGTGCGGGGGCTTTGAGCACGTCCTATCACGGCCCGTCGCCCTCCTCCATCACGAGCAGCGAGTGGTGTGTCAATACGACGCAATACATTGCCCTTCACCTCGAGAGGGAGCCATTCCCACTCTTGACAGGGCCGCCGAGCGGAACCATCACAGCAGAGAACGGCCGGCCGTCTCCCGGCATCTCACGTACCGGACCCGTGTGTTGCTTTTGCAGCTTACTGCTTCGGCTACGGCCACGGCAGCGGTCGCTGTTGCTGGCTGCTGCGAGTGGTGATGCCGCTTCCGCTGCCGATTTCACCACTTCTCCTTCCTCCTCTCTGCCTATGCAACATCTTTGCTGCTTTTACTCTCCCGCCTCCTCCGTACCAATATCCTCCTTGCCTTATCGGGCCGCTTCTTTGGGCCTGGCTGTCCAAGTCTTGGACTGGGTTGTGTGCCGGTCACCGGTCCAGCCAGCCCGGCAATGCATGGCCCATGTCCCATGTCGAACGAGGCGATATGGCCGCAGAAGCGGCCACATACTCCGTTCAGTGGGCGGGGGCCAAAAAAGAAATTTTCCCCCATTCATGCAGAAAGTCGGCCTCTGCAGCACGCTGGCGCCGTGGGGTCGGAAGAAGCAACGAGAGGGTCGTGGCCTCGGCGTGCGTAGACTCGTACACAGCTTCTGCGGAAGTGCATACATGCCCTTGTGTTTCCCACGCTCTGTAATCCTGCCGGGCCTGCTTACTACCATGCAAAACTCCCCATGCGGCCACGGGAGGGTCTGCCGCCCGGCAAGGTTGGACAGCGGACAGCGAGAAGGGGGCACAGTGACGGGTGACGCCGAGACACCATGCTTTGTGTTTTGTTTGCCACAGTATACCAATGCCCGTCTTTGACCTTGCCGTCGTCGTTCTTGTCGTCATCATATAGTTGCACGTCGTCCGTGGACCCCTCGGATTTCCGGCTTTGGCGTGGCTTGAAAGCGTTTGTTGGCAGCCGCACAGAACGCCACACGCCAGTGAGACAACACCAACACTCGCCCACCTACCCACACACACTCTCTGTCAGTTAGGCGCCTGCTGACTCTCGACAGCAGCGGCTTGTCCCAAGTAGGTATCTGGGTGTGGGCGCGTGCGGATGTTTTGGAGCGGAGGGATCCTCGCTCCTAGGCCCGCCGTTGCGCAACGGTGCCGTCGCCCCCGGAGCGGCACCGAACACGGACCCGCCTCTGTCCAGAACCGCCAGCCACCGCCGTCTGTGAGTGGCCGCTGCCGCCGCCACCGAAAGAAAGTGTCAGGGTGGTTTGCTAGTGACCGTCTTGGTGGACCCATGCTCGATCCGAGATCTGCTTTCCCACTCTCCCACGACATGCCGCAGAAGGGGAAAGAAAAGAAGAACAAAAGGTCTTGCATGCAATCAATGTGAAAACATACGCCCGCCGATCCTTCCACTCACCGCTCTCGGCCGTTTGGAGCGAAGGGGAGTGGGGTTCTCGGCAGCGGTCCGTCCGACGACGCTTGGGGGCCGAGCCTAGGTGAGCAAATAGGGCCGACAGATATCGTCAAGCACGAACTAGGCCGGGATCAAGGCATCAGGCCATGCGAGCACCACATGACATGTCGACGGCCGAGGACGCGGGGGGTTTACGGACAACCAAAAGGACCACGTGGTCTCGGGACAAGAACATGGACGGACACGATTCGCTCGCGGAGCCAGGTCCACGAATATCAGCCGGAGGTCACGCAGAGCAGTATCAGGGGCGGCAGCAACAAGAGACGGGGAGCCCCCAGCAAAGGAGGGGAAACTAGACAAAAATGAATATGCGACTTTCGACACGATATCCACTCGGTGCGTCCTCGGGAGAGTGCAGAAACATGCGTCATCATTGAGTACGGGCAGCGGGAGACCAGTCGGTGAGCGGCCCGGTCGAGCTGAGGTGCCATGCAAGCCATGTCGCCATGCAAGCAAGCCCATGGTCAAGGTCAAGGTCAGAGAGCAAGGAGGAGCCGTTACGATCCGAGCAGACAAGGGCTAGGTGTCCGATCGGGCGTGCGTGCGAGGTTTGTGTCACGGATGTCCACTATCGCACACCGTCTCGATGACTAGCCCCCTCCGGGAGGCTGGGGTCCATCCGCAGCTGCGAGGTCGGGCCGTGGTCGTGAGTCGTCGTCGGGAGGGACAGGGACGTGCAGTGGAGAGGGAATAGATGGCTTCTCGAACCCGTAGACCATGGTACGGATGGATGCATGCAACCGCCTACCCGCCACCCGAGACAACCGGCTCAGAGAGAAAAAAAAAGCCGTATCTGTAGTCAGTGAACCACCGCCGTGTCTCGCTGGAGAAACCTCGGGACGTTGTTGGGGCTGCGTCGGAGCCCCTCTTGCTGCACCGCACGCACCTCGGCCGCCACTCGATGGCACAGAATAGCCGTTAGCCGCAGGTCGAAGAAGGGCCAAGACCACAGCTTCTTTCACCGACATCCAACACGCACACCTTGATTGTCGGCCGTGCGCTGTTTGACGTCGTCTGTGATCAGGTGCGAGCTCAGTCACGGTATCTGAACCGGGCAGAAAATGGAACCCAAGCATGGGAGCAGCCGCAGGACCCAGCAGCGAGTGGCAAAGAGTGGCTCACTCAACCTCTCCTCGACTGAGTCAAAGTTGCGGTAAGGCTAAGGGCATGCTGCTGTGGCAAGTTTTGGTGGCACATGACCCAGGGCTCGGGGCGCACTGTTCCCAAGGGGCGTGAGGCTTTCATTCGTGGGGAACACCTCTTGGGCCCAGGCATGACGGGAAGGGTCAGCTGGAATGACCACGGCGAAGTCATGGAGCAACGGAGCTTGGTGTAAGCTGGGAAGCGAGGGCCTTGGGTCACGCTGCTCAACACTCCGCACGAACTTGGCGAGCAAACCGACAGATCTGATATTGTCCACCCTGGCTGGGATATGATTACCGTAAGAATCGACCCGCAAGGACTGGAACACAAAGCCTGGCAGACTCGGAAAGCGGCGGTGCCCAATGCCAAATCGCGGGCGGGGGCTAGGAGGGGGGGTGCATTTGGAATTCGCAGGGGATCATAGACGAGGGCACACAAAAAAATAGACAAGAGACAAGGGATTAAACCCAAGACAAATCGCAGGAAGAAGAAGAAAAAAAAAAAAAAGCCTCACCTTTGATTTCACATCACGAAATCTCGTTGGAGATGGCCACGGCTCTCCGCATAATGGACCTCGGGACGCGGTGTGACCAATGGAGCGCCGGAGGAAGGCTCTCACTCCTCACATGATGCGCACGAGATGCGGAGGTCTTGGAACTCGAGGCCGAGATGGTGTGTGCAATTGATTGCCTCTCGCATTATTGCACACGAGCAGAGCCAGAGCAGAGGCGTGGTGCAGTCCTGGGAGATTGTGCGGCCGCTGGGCCAAGCAGCGCCACCCAACCAGCGGCCAGAGATGCGGCCACCACCTGACGTCGTGTGGCGGGCCCCAGGCAGTCCGTCAAACATGCGTCGAGGCTTGCGGAATTTGAGAATCAACGATTGGGGGTCCTGGGGTGCCAATGAGATGGTGAATCGCCATCCCGAGGCTCGGATTGGGCGCCGACGGAGGGCCCATTGAACAATAGAGTCCCCTAGTCCGGGGCCTTGGTTATGGCTTTTTTGGGTCGTGTGCTGCGCCGTTCCGGCTGGCATTGAACGAGATCAGTCGATTTCTCCATGCCCGTCTCCGCCGCCGTCGTCTTTGCACCTACCGAGCCTGCGCGATTATGGACACCATGGATCCCGATCCTGTGATGCCCTCTCTGTCCCGCTTGCCAGGGTCTCGATTGATGGAAGGATTGTTGAATGCACCGTCAGAGTCGACGTTGGTCGTTGGGGGTGTGCGCAAGCCCGTGCCACCGCGCTGCATCCTGGCTCCCTCCGCCCCGAAATCTTGATTTTTGCTGTGCCTGGCCCCCTGGCCCCTGGCCCCCTGGCCCCGGAAGCTCCTCGGTCGGGGAGCGGACCGTGAGCGGCGCCGTCCCCCTCCACGCCCCCATCAGTGTTTATCAGATACCACCATACGCATTACCATACGCATTACTGTGCTATGTCAACAACGTCAACCGGCAGGCTGAGATCCTCCGCTGGTCAATGCGCCCGACGGGACAAGAACGACAAGACGGGCGAAGAAGAGGGCATCCCGGCCGTCACGGCATCTGCCTGCCACGATCGGACGAGGCAGAGTCGCTCACTCGAGCGGGAATTTGAACTGGCCGTCGCATCTTTCTTCTCAATTGAGTTCCGCGGAGGGAGGTCGACAGCTGCCCGTGCTGGGATTTGCGTGATTGAAGAGATAGGATGTTTGCGTAGGCCAGGAGGGATGCAATGCAATCAATCACACATTGTATCAAGCGAGGACCTACGGCCGCAGATCCGTGGTTGAGTGTTCCGCAAGGGAGGAGACCTAGGCCGATAGAGGACAGATCAACGTTGCGCGCGCACTGCTGCTTTGGGAAAGGCGCTCGCGAACCTGCTCCCTTGGCCGTCAAATTTCTTCCTGCACTGATGCTGGCCTGGTCCGCTCAGCCGACCGGACTGGCTTTTGGCTCCCGCGTGGATCTTCCCGTAGGGAAACAAGTCCCCTGCCGCAAACTAGCCTCGGGCTGGGGACTCGAGGGACTCTGCAGAAGTGGGAAAATGCACCCACCTCGGTAGGCAGGTCAGGGACCTTTGCGAGCGGCCGAGACGGCGCGCGCGCAAAGAAGGCAGGTCGGCTGGTGGGGTCTGCATGCCATCTCCCACCCAGGCCTGATGGCTGCCCGGGAACCCCCAGCAACTAATCCTGGACGCCTCTCTTGCCTGCCCGCCGACCAGCGTTGCTTTTTGCCAGGAAATGAGCGATTTGTTGTCGGCGATTGGGGAACACGGCGGACCGGCTCCGGGGTCGTTCGTGCCTGAGTGAGCGCCGCCGGTTCCCCTCGCATTGAATGTTTGCTTTCGCGGCATCGTCAACGGCCTGCTTTTCCCCCATGTCTGCCCACCCAATCGAGAAGCCGTCACAGCAATAAACGTTGCAGGTCACATAGGAAAATTGAAATTGAAATTAAGCAACCAGACATCCGCGATATCCGCTGGTGGGGCCTTGCATGCGGGTCCGGGACCGAGCCTACTGGGGCTTCAAGGTTTTTTGTCAAGATGAGGTCTGTGCTGGGCTGCCATCCACCTGTCCAATCCATGGCATGGCATCCACGGCGATTTGCTCCCCGCCCCGTGGGCTCACCTCGCCTGGTCTGGTCGGCATGGCTGCCCGGGGCCAGAGGGCAGGTCGCATCTCTCCTCTCGCTCCAGCCCGCATATTGGGATTTTGATTTGATAGGAAGTGGCCCACACCCGCGAGCCTATCACATCCGTCTGGTCGGGCCTGTAGAGAACGGATGAGGGGGGATTTGATTTTTTGGGGAGATTTACCCTGTTGGACTCGAGATGATGCCCCTCCCGTCTTTTGTCCTGGGGGCGGCGCATTTGGGATGAACGGCAGATCGTCACCAAGGGCCCCCTCTCGCAGCATTGGCCAAGCGGGGACGCTGACCAGGATGTTGTGCACGGGGCAGATGAGGTCCAATGCTAGCTTCCAGGGGCTAAAAAGATCCCCGTCGCCCCGGTTGATGCATATTTTCGCACAATGCCATCCCCGCGAGCTACGGCATAGGCAATCCGTGCTAAGCATGTCGTACCCTCGCAAAGACGAAACGTTAGAGGCTCAACTAGACCAGCATCATTAGTATGATAGACAGAGTTTGCAAGACTACTACTTAGGGAGGAAGGCCAACAGAGCTAGCTCTTCTCGAGAGCCCATATTCCCCGACGCCAGCCTCGTCGGGGTTTATACACGTTATAGAAAAGGAAGAAAAGACGGCGAGCAATTCAAGCCAAGAGGAGTAGCGGGAACTCTAGACGTCGTCTAGAAGAACCAGCCGGTGCACGGCCGTTGCGACGTCGTTAGTAGTCCCCGAACGGTCATTGTCGCCAGGGCAGCTGGGCACAAACATCCGGTCTCCCTTTCGCTGCTCCCTCCCTTTGAGCGCGGAATGCGCGGGCGGGAGCGGAAGTCACCCGCCGGAGCCTGCCCATCTGTCAAGGGCAAGGTGTGCGGGCATCTCCACTGGGTGGCTTGCAGCCGGCTTCTTCCCGGAGCACGGACGGGCCAAACAAGTGACCGGATGCAAAGAGGGTTAAATTTAGACGTGTTCCAAAATTAACCCTCAATAGTCCCGGGCAAATTATGGAATATTGGATCTTGGTGAGGAGGCATCGGGTGTGTCACGCACACACACGCAGGCGACGGGCGCGCGCGGGGGCTGGGACACGGCTGCATGGGCCTGGACTCGATGATGACATCCACCGACAAGGGCAAGGGAGGGGGGCGGCACGGAATTTGATCACACAATGAGATGAGGATGGACTTGGGCTCTAAGCATGGAATGCCGTCAGCCCCGTGCCATGTCGCAACAATGGAGGGCCATTGGGTCCATCGACTGTCACTCAATATTGACATCAACCTGAGATGTTGGAGCAAGGTCATCTGCATCAGACTTCACCAGGCTTCACCAAAGATTTCGTCCATCGCAATGAATGAACCACCAACATGACCGACCACTCACCCGTCAGCGATGCCCGCGGTGCAAATAGGGGCAATTTGCAGCAAATGTGCTCATTCTTCTTTGCACGCATCAGGTCGATGGGCGGCGTCTGATCAACGGCGGGCAATTGCGACTTCTTCGAGGGCGGAGAGAACGGGCTTTCCCCGCTCTTCCACCCTACCACGAAAATCACCACCTAGCCGTCCCGGGGTCCCTTGTCGTTGGCAGAAGCTCGTCACATGCGCTAGTGGATCTATTGGCAACTGTTGCTTGACCCCCCGGCTTCGCAGATTTTCATCACACTGCCGCAGCCAATCAAAAGCTCCGGCTAGCTAGAATGCGCTGTGGGTGTGTGGGTCAACGAGAATAGTGAGGAGACGAGAGGGGAAAGGAAGATGAAAAAAAAAAAAAAAAATCGAGGTACCACATTGAGACCGCACGCAAGCAAGAAACAACCTGTCCACC